>JBBIGC010000020.1:13090719-13100931 GCA_037576955.1 Lepidarchus adonis
TTTTAGACTGATTTACACGTGTATGTAACAAAAATAATCAAATTTGAGGACGCTCCAAAATGCACAAAAACGTAAGGGTATAGCCTTTGTATTTTTGCAATTTTGGTGAAAAAGTCCAGGTTCAATTCAGGCCACATTTGGGCAGGAACATATTCAATGGACTGTATTATGATGATTTACAATGATTCCATTAAGATCATTTATTTATTTATTTTAATTGATGCAAGTGAATTTGCTGGTCATCATCCACATTAGATGCTGCTGGTGCTGGCTCAAGACTCAGGGTTTGTGAAGACGCTGGGAAGCCACAATTCTTCCCATTAAATCAAATACAGAAAATATATATTTCGTGTGAGCCTTCTGGGCCACCGTACCATTCTATAAGCTGCACAAAATGTTCATTTAGGTTTAAAACTCTAAGATAAGCGTCTAACTTGACCCCGGAGCCTTTGCAGCTGAATACCGATTGTGATATTATGAACAATTAAATTGATCAAATTTGGAACTTATCGTTATCGTGCTGCAACGCAAGAACTACGCAGCAGAATTTAAGCTCAACGTCGTTGCTTTTGCGAAGTGACAGCAAAGCAGAACAGGACACAATTGATGTTTACAGAACAGATTTTGAATTATTTGAAGAAAGAGAAGCCTAATAATATTTGCATGTCAGTGCTAATTTTATACTGAAGAATATACATGTATGATGATTGACAGCGCTGTACTGCAGTAGCTCCACCCTCCAGTCGTTCAAACGAAAATGAAAAACTCATCTTTTCCAGCCAACAATAAACTTTTCTTCCTTTTATTTGTGTTAAATTGAGTTTTTCCAGTGTGTATTATACACTAGGATGTAATGTAATGTAGCAAAGAGCTGAAAAAAATTATGAGAGGGTGGAGCATAGTCACTGATCTGATCTTTGCTTTGCGCTGCTTTTCAAACTGTTCATTGCTGCAGTAAACAGCACATTTAAATTCAATGAATCATGTGGTGATGTCGTCTTTTTGTTCTGAATTATACTTTTAGCAAATGTGTTTGCGTTTTTAGTTAGGACGCCCCATTTAAGCACCGCACCCAATACCAGGTTTGCAAAATCAATAGCTGACTTAACTCGACTCAACACGACTGCAGTGAACACATTTACGTGTGTAAATATGTAGATTTATAATTTTGTAACTTTTTATTTATTCTATCTTCTTGCTTACACTGTCCCCTTTCTGCAGCTGTAACAATACAAAAACATTCCTCATGTGGGACAATAACGGCTAATATATCATCAGCATGAGGGGGACCTACTCAATATTAGACAGGTGGTTTTAATGTTATGGCTGATCAGTGTATATTGTGACAATTTTGTTATTGTGAATTTGTTTGAACATGATAATCATATAGAAACTCACTGATGTGAAAGTCCTACTTGACATTGGCCCTGGGATCAGAAGGTTGCAGGTTCAAGTCCCCGGGCGCCTCTGTCCACGTGTGCACGTGTGATGGGTTAAATGCAGTGAATACATGTCCCACTTGTAGGACTATTAGGGATAATAAAATAAAATAAATAAAACAATATCCAGGTAACTGTAGTTCTCCAACAGCCTGTAAAGCAGAAGGACAGACGGTGCAGAACAAAACTGACCAGCGAACAGCCATGACAGACTCTTTGTATAGATACAACTATACACATTTGATAACAGGTTCCTACTTTCTTGCTACAAGTCAGGCCTTTCTCACTTCAATTTTTAGATTAAAATTTTTAGACTTCAATTTTTTAACTAAATGGAAAAGGATAATGGAATAAAACACAAGATATAAAATGTAACTCACCGGATCTTTATTAAATCATAGAGCTAATAAAAAAAAAGCATTTCACTACACATCATACTGTGTATGACTGTGTATGTGACAAATAAAGTTTTAATTTGAATTTAAATGGGACTTAAATGTGAAGTGGTGTGAGTGCACCATCCAGCCACTGGGGGGAGCCAAAAACTCATCTTTCACTGATCAAATTCCCATTAAATAAAAGGCAGCGCAGTTGATCAGCCCTCACTTTAAGTGGAACACTTCTGAGTAAAAATGCTCTCACATAAAATGCTCGAATGAAAAACCATGGAGTTAATGACAGAAGGCTGTGATTCATTTCCAGACGCCGCTCTTGAAAACTGCAGCTTTCCTGCGTCATTTTCTTCACTCAAAATGAGTCATAACCGTTCATGACGCATATTAACGCACTAAATGGAAAAGGACAATGAAATAAAACACAAGATTTAAAATGTAACTCACCGGATCTTTATTAAATCATAGAGCTAATAAAAACATTGATTTAAGGCAGACTAGCAGCGAGCAATAGCTGCGAGATGGACAGTAAGAATAAATACAAGGCTGATTGTTTAATAAAAAAATAGAAAAATTATAAAGCCATTGAGAGACAGAAACTCAACTAGTGCAGCTGTAGGTACGAAAAACAAGTGTTGAGACAAATGTTTTGTAACATGTTCTATGGCTGTATTTGGACTCTCACTGTCTACCTGCAGGTTGCAATCTGACCCAAACTCTACACAGGCAGTCAGGTGTGTGTGTGTGTGTGTGTGTGTGTGTGTTATGAGGACAAGGATTAAGAAAAGGTTTGGTTGCCTCCATCTCATAATTTAACTGAATAAATACAATTGATTATTAAAGTGTGAAGATTGTTTGGTTAAAAAAGCATTTGTAATGATGTCGAACATCATAATTCATACTATTTATATTGACCTTTCTTCCGGTAATGACCTCGTCTAAACCGTCTGACCTTAAATTCGAGCAGGAAGGCCAAAGCTGGCCCGGGACGGTCCATTATGAAACACTGCGCACTCCCCCTGCAGGGAGCGTGTGTGATTTGAGATGCAGAATCAAGGTCCATCTCAAGAGACATCAAGAGGCATTTGCACAAGTAGGCCTCGCTGATTGGACGGACTTAAAACGGCTGGAGAAATGGCTTCCAGCTGTGAGTAATGCTGTTCTAAATCCACAGAACAAAACAGTGAAAGCTTGTACGATTTAAAATGTTGTGTTTAAGGCCGACGCAGACAGAACCAGACACATTCGAGCGGCACAGCCCACGAAACATTTCCCCTTTAAGAGACGTCTTCATGTAACATGGAAACAGAGGCGGAGCCAAAGGTTGTGCTTATACAGAATCTGACCCATAAACGAATGGTCAAATATATTAATAATAATAATAATAATAATATTAATAAGGTCACCCCCTGGAGAGCCCAACCTCCAGAGGTTCTACATTTCTGACAGAAACTGATGGAAACACGATGGAGAGAAAAGTTCCGAAAGCTATTAATGATCATCCTCACCTTTAGAGCTAAGCTCCGTTTTGGAAAAGACATTTTGGGGGAAGAGGCCTGGAGCAGTGAGAGACAGACAGGTGACTGTGGTGAAGGCCTCAGTTCTGCGGTGTGGAGACGGAGACACAGAAAAGGGATAAGGAACTAGGGGTAAGGCCCACATTCTGCTTTTCTCCCTCGAAGAGGAGCCCCCTCGGCTGAGGAGGACAGGAACAAGGGAAGAAGGGGGAGGTGTAGTCCGTTTTTGGGCTTCAGTCGGTTTTCTTGGCCCAGGCCATGTCATCGCTGCGCGGCTTCTGACCCGTTACTCTCTCCACCAGCCGCTCCATCCGCCTCCAGAAGCCTATTCGGTCCAGCGGGTAGTTAAGCCAACCTGTGGCAGAGGGAAATGAGAGGAAAGAGGGCGAGGACGTTAGTAGGACCCTGGCATTGAAGCAATGGGTTAGAAAGCTGAAGATTTTCGACAGACGAGAAGTAAAAGTAAAGAAATACATCGTCATTATGCTCAATCTGGTGCAAAATTGTAAAGGAATCACTGCCGATGCGCTGAAAGGGGTTGAGCTCTGCGTTGGCCTCCTCGCTGGGAGACTGGCGCTGTGCTCCATGGTGGGGAGGCAACCATTGGTGCCCTCTGGGAGGGCAGGATGGCACTCATGGGGCTTTTCCACTGCACTGGTGCTGGCACCGTTCTAGGCCGGTTTGCAATTTTGGTTCCACTGCAAAAGAGTTGGTACTGGTTTCGTAATTTCGGCTTGAAACCGGCACCAACTTTTCCTGGTTCTGGGGCCGGGAACCTGTGATG
This sequence comes from Lepidarchus adonis, assembly GCA_037576955.1. Lineage (NCBI taxonomy): Eukaryota > Metazoa > Chordata > Actinopteri > Characiformes > Lepidarchidae > Lepidarchus > Lepidarchus adonis. The sequence continues at coordinate 13,094,852 of JBBIGC010000020.1, forward strand.
CCATCAGGTGTGGGCGGGCATTTGAGCTAATGTTAGTCTGTGACTAAAAAAAAGCAAATAAGTTAGACATGTTTACAAATCTCACCTGTCGTTTTTTCACATAATCTTTTCTTGCAGCATCTAAAAGACGCAGAAGTTGATTTTGAACATGAAGATATGATCTTAGAGCTGGAGAACACAGAGATGTGTTCCGCCATTGTTTCTTTGTGAAGTGAGGTGAAGTGGGCGTGGTTTATGACGTAGTCACCCGGCTCTGATCCGGGCACCAGCGCAGTGGAGAAGCAGGTGGAAGAGACCAGGCCTCCAAAAGTGCTGTGCTCTCCAGTGATGATGCATTAGTGGCAGTTCGAGAAGAAGTGGAGGAACCATCCTCTCAATGCTGGTGGATGGAATCAGTACTGCACACACTCACATAAACACATCCCTACTTCCAAACATAGCCTGGTTTTACACACCGCACATCACAGTGCCAGTCCCTATGGGATCTGACATGAAAGCCATCCACATGCAGTAAACACGTACATATGTTCAGAAGATCCACTAGAGACACACACCTTTGATATCAGACTGAACATGACATCACACTTGCCTCCTCCAACCACCAACACGCTCATTCAAACCTAAACCCAGACTACCCATCATGCCCCTGCGTACAGTCTATATGCAGACAGGTGTGTGTGTGTGTGTGTGTGTGTGTGTGTGTGTGTGGTCCCTGCAGTGGCACTCTGGGTGCAAGAGGAGAGTAGTATAGCGCGTCTTGTTGTTTGATTACTCCTCTTTGTCTCCCTCTCTCTCTTCATGCAGGCCTGTTTGTTAGCACTGACAGCAGGTTAGCATTAAATATACATGGAGACTGTCAGCCAGTGGAGCACACAAAGACAGACCGGGGGCCCCCAGGGGCCCGACAAAAAGGGTGGAGGAGAGCCCCCTGAGAGAGAGAGAGAGACAGACACAGACGGAGAGAGAAAGACGGACAAAAAGAGACAGACGGGCAGAGAGACAGGCTCCCTTCTTTCCCTTAGGAGAAAAGGACCAGCTCTCACTCACACTCTCACACACACACACACACACACACACATACGTACACACACACCACCCCCACACTCACATCTGTTGTCCGCAGGGGCGCAGGGTGACGCACAAGCATCCCCACTCTGTTCTCTCAAAGACACACGTGTCGCATACGGAGTGTTCGAGCTATCATAGGGGGGTAGTGCCTTTGCGCTCTCTCTCTCTCTCTCTCTCTCTCTCTCTCACACACACACACACACACACACACATCAATAACATGGTCAAAATGAAACCAGGCACAATATTACGGCACTTCCTGCGAGCTGCACCTGTCTGAAAACTCCTGCAAGAATAAAGGAACATTTTCCTGTTTGGACCGACCACAATTCCCCCAATTCCCAAGTAAAATGTTCAGCGACTTTGTGGGGTGTGTGTACCTGTAGTAATGCAGTAGTAGGTCTCGTGAGGAGACACGTGGTGGATGCGGTGGTGCTTGCGGGGCAGCACTAGGTGGCAGTCCTGCAGCAGGGTAACCCAGAGCGGCAGCTCGAAGTAGGAGTGCGACCACTTGTGGATCTGATTAGTCATGGTCACAAAAACCGCCAGCGCAAAGACGAAACACTCCCAGGGGTACGACTCTGCAAGGGCATCTGAGAGAGGGAGACGGAGCGGGAGAGAGACACAGAGATTCAATTATATGCAAATCAAAATAAATGTGCGGTGCGTTTTAATAAGCTGCTGTCCCCTCAGTTATGATGAACCAACTACAAACCAACATTTACCTGCTGGACCCTGAGCTGCAGTTCATCTCCAGAACCTACACACCATCTGCTGAACCCACACACACACAGCTGCTCTGTTCACACAGGTACGTTTGCAGTTGCAGGAGATACAGAAGTTCAGAACTGAACATGACGTCCTTCAAGTTGACTTGTAGATTAGACTTGGTGATTAAAAATGTTGATTTGGTGATTAAAAATGTTGATTTGGTGATTAAAAATGTTGATTTGGTGATTAAAAACGTTGATTTGGTGATTAAAAATGTTGATTTGGTGATTAAAAATGTTGATTTGGTGATTTAAAATGTTGATTTGGTGATTAAAAACGTTGATTTGGTGATTAAAAATGTTGATTTGGTGATTAAAAACGTTGATTTGGTGATTTAAAATGTTGATTTGGTGATTAAAAACGTTGATTTGGTGATTTAAAATGTTGATTTGGTGATTTAAAATGTTGATTTGGTGATTTAAAATGTTGATTTGGTGATTAAAAACGTTGATTTGGTGATTAAAAACGTTGATTTGGTGATTTAAAATGTCGATTTGGTGATTAAAAACGTTGATTTGGTGATTAAAAACGTTGATTTGGTGATTTAAAATGTTGATTTGGTGATTAAAAATGTTGAATTGGTGATTAAAAATGTTGAATTGGTGATTAAAAATGTTGAATTGAATATTTTAATGTCATAATTCCATTCAACTTTCTATTTAATTTGCTTTTAAAATAAATAAACTGGATCAGAGACATTATGCTGATAAATGACCTGTCGACAGATTTAACACCGCAGCCATTTCTAACCCATGTCAGATACACAGACTTTCAGAAATATTAGGACACCTCCTTGGGCCTTGTTATAGTGTGTACATTGACATTTGTCTGGTTGCATTCCCCCCCCCTCTCTCTTGGAGTCTCTTGGGGTTAATTACTTTGTATGAAATTAATGTCTTTAATAATAATAATAATAATAATAATAATAATAATAATAATAAAATATATACTTAAAAAAAGTACAGACTTCCTAAAATATCACTTCACTAATATTTTAACAGGACAGTGATGGAGCGCCATCAGGCTCCTAAACCAGGACAATATATAACACGCAAACTGCTTCAACACAGGACACTTTCAAACACACTCCAAGCCCAACACCTTTTAATTATTTTACACTTGCACATTGGACAATACAAGAGTATTGTACTGTTTGCACTTTAAATACAATACACTTTATGTAAATAATCAAATTACTCTTATTATTTAGTACATATATATATATATATATATATATATGTAATTATTATTATTATTTATTTTTTATTATATTTTTTTAAAATATATATATATATTTTTTTATAGAATTTACTTGATTTCTATTTCTATTCTGTATAGTCCACAGAGTATATCAGGTTACATTTCACTGCTGGTTATACTTGTATAATCTAGTATATGATGAATAAAGCATCTTGAATCTTGAGCATTACATCCAAAACTGTCTGTTTCACTTCCTTTTCTATCAATGTTTGAGCTTTTGTAATGTAATGTCTGTTTTTATCCATAAATTACATAAGTTTTTGGTAAATATTGCTTAAAGATGAGCTCTTTACTGTATGTCATGTGATGGGGTGGGCATGTACATGTTTGAGGATTCAGAAGCAGAAACAATGAATTAAAGCTTTGGAACTTCAATTTAAAGCGTGCGGTGAAAAACATCAATTTGTCAAATGAAGTAAAGTCAAATTTATCTGTATTGCAGGTTTTACAAGTGACATTGTCACAAAGCAGCTTCACAGAATCTGGGTCTGAGCGAATCAGCCGTTGTTATGATTAATAGACATTGATATCGGATCGAGCCCAGGTACCGGTATTGGGAAAGAAGAAGTTGGATCGGTGCATCCCTAGCTGAAAGTAAGACACTGGCAGAATTGTGTGTGTGATGCATTTATTCTGAAAGACGATGCTTTCAGTCTCACACTCCCTCCCTGTGTGTGCGCACCTGGCGAGTAGGACGCAAACTTGTAGGCCATGTGGGTGAGAGGCAGGATGGTGATCATGCAGTTGTCTCCATTGGTCTCAATGAAGTCATGGCGCGTGATGGCCGTCGGGTCAATGTGATGCTCCCGGAACGGACGGATGAAGGCCTGAGAGAGAGAGAGAGAGGGAGGGAAGGGAGGATTGTTACTACACAGGAGCTCATGGTGGGCTTTTTGTTAATGAATGGCTAAATCGTCTACGATCACGCTGGCAGCAGCTACGGAGAAGCGTTCCGACAGGATGCACCTCCCTGTGGGAGTCTGTCTTTTACACCGGAGTCGTGCGATACTGAAGTGGCGGCTTTGATGGAACGCTACCTGAAGAAGGAGTGTGAGTTTACGAGCGGGGGAATATTAGCCTTAACAAACAGTTCTGAAAGATTGAGAGATACTGCGTTTACCGTCTGAAGGTCGGAGGATATACGGGCGATGGTGTGTGTGTGTGTGTGTGTGTGTGTGTGTGTGTGTGTGTGTTATACAGAGTTGATGTTTGACTGATAGAGTTAAACTGGTGCGGCAGCATTACCGGGGCCTAATGAAAGTGAGGGGGAGAGAGCGTGCGGCCGCGTGAGCTACAAGTTATGGAGCGGAGAGATAACCCGGCATAAAACAGCACTTCCCCGCCGCTCAGATCCCGCATCATGAAAAAGCTGAGCCCAGCGGCTCCTGTCACTCACGCCCGGGAGCGCTGCTTTGAGACGGGCGCCCTGCCTGCGAGCGAGCGGGTGTCGCAAAATGAAAGGGAGCGCGGGAAAGAAACGCATAAGCACAAAGAGAAAAGAGGAGAGAGAGAGAGAAAATAAAATAAAAACCCACAAGAATGAAGGTAATTTATTTCCCACACAAAAAAGCAGGAATGGTTTGGAGGCGCATTACCATGGCGGGTTCGGGGGCGCGGGGCGAGGGGGGGAAATGTCATTATCGCGTGTTTGTGGGCCGAACTCAATCACATCTATATCTGAGGGCGCGTGGTGGCACTCTGCTGGAGCGCGGGGAACTATCTGCTGATATTTCGACAATTATCTTCCCTCCTGTTCACCGCCCCCCATCCCCACACTCCCCCCACCTCCGCCGCTCCTCTCTCTGCCCCACGCCCGAGATTAAAAGAGCGCTAAGCTGCAGACGGCCCGCGGTGCGCTTGTGTAGGACTCTCCGGCCGCCTGGAGGCTCTCCGCCGCTAATCCCGCACCGTTTAACGCCCTGCCTCGCACCTCGCCTCGCCTCCGCCTCGCGCCTAATCACGACTCCACCATCTCCGGATTGCCGTGGCAACCAGGTGGCTGACAGGCGGGCGGCCTTCCCTGCTTTTAACCTGAGAACTACCTGTCTAATCTCTCTCTCTCTCGCTCCGTTTCCCTCTCTCTGTCTGTCTCTTACTCGCTGTGTCTCTCTACATCATTTCTTGTCTCTCTCTCTCTCTCTCTCTCTGCCAATCACCATCTTTCTGTCTCTGTCTCTCTTGATCTCTCTGTCTGTCTCTTTCTATAGCTCACTCTCTCTCTCTTTCATTCTGCCTGTGTCTCTCTGAGTCTCTCTCCCGCAATCCCTCTCTGGTCTGTCTTTTTCTCTAGCCCTCTGTCTGTCTTTCCATCTGTCTCTCTCTCTCTGTGTCTCTTACTGCCTTTCTCTCTCTGTCTCTCTCTATAGCTCACTCTCTCTTTCATTCAGCCTGTGTCTCTCTGTGTCTCTCTCCCGCAATCCCTCTCTGGTCTGTCTTTTTCTCTATCCCTCTGTCTGTCTTTCCATCTGTCTGTCTCTCTCTGTATCTCTTACTGCCTTTCTCTCTCTGTGTCTCTCTCCCACTCCCTCTCACTCAGTCCCTCTCTGGTCTGTCTTTTTCTCTTTCCCTCTGCCTGTCTGTCTCTCCATCTCTATGTATAGTCTGTCTTTCTCTCTCTCTGTCTCTCTCTATATCTCACTCTCTCTCTCTCCCATCACACTCTTTTTGTCTAACTGTCTCTCTCTGTGACCCTCTGCTTCTCTCTCTCTTTCCCTCTGCCTGTCTGTCTCTCCATCTCTATGTATTATCTGTCTTTCTCTCTCTATGTCTCTTTCACTCTGTCTATCTGTCTCTCTCTCTTTTCCATCACTCTGTCTGTGTCTGTCTGTCTGCCTCTCTCTCTCTGTGTGTACAATAACTCTCACTGCCTAATTCTCTCTCTCATTCCCATCACCCTATCTGTGTCCGTCTCTCCCTTTCCCTCTGTTGGTCTCTCTCTCTCTCTCTCTCTCTCTCTCTCTCTCTCTCTCCCTCTCTCTCTC
>JBBIGC010000020.1:13281484-13291778 GCA_037576955.1 Lepidarchus adonis
TTTTTTGTTAAGTACATAACTCCACATGTGTTCATTCATAGTTTTGATGCTTCAGTGAGAATCTACCAATGGAAATGGTCATGAAAATAAAGAAAACACATTGAATGAGAAGGTGTGTCCAAACTTTTAGCACATATACACATATCTATATCTATATCTATATATACAAAAAGATCTGTATTTTTCCATGAAAGGGAATACTATATAGATGTTTCTGTTAATTAGATTTTTTCTTCCTGTTTGATTTGGATGACCTGTTTTTCTTTCTTGTTTCTGACTTTTGAAAACTTCGGATGTCTGGTTCTAATCATAGACACTGCGAATGACTGAGACTCGATAAGTTTTTCTTGAACTGAGCATTTTACATCAAAATAATTTTATTCTATTTGTTTACATATAATATTTCAATTGATTTTTTTGTGAAACAAAAGGTTATGAACCTTCTCTGAGGAGTTTAAACTCCTGCTATCTACAGTCAGACAGATATTGTGCAAATAAAGAAAATACAAGACCACTTGAATGGTCCACGAGGTAACAAATAAAAAATTGAAACCTCTAAGCAACTAAAGACACTAAGCAACAATCCAGTTTTTCTGCAAAAGAACTGCCATTATACAGTGTACTACAAATTATTTGGACAAGCAGAATAAAAGACTATTTGTTAAATGTATTGTGGATGGATAAGACAAAAATACCTTTTCATTTTAAATGAGAAAAAAAATGCTAAGAAAAAGGAAACCTTCACATTCCAGCACATGGATATATTCCCATTTGTGAAACATGGTGGTGGTAGTATCATGGTTTTGGTCTGTTGGCTGCACCTGGGTAACAGCCCATCATTGATGGAGCAATGAATTCAGGATTTCCCAAGTGAAATCTAAAGAAAACTGTCAGGACATTTGTCCCTGAACTGAATCTGAAGTGAAATGACTCTAAATATGTCGTTCTTTCAAAAAAATATGGTAAAGTTCCCAATTTGGTGTGGCCAAATCAAAGTCCTGACCCTAACCCGACAGAAGTGCTGTGGAAACACCAGAAGTGAGCAGTTAACATTTTCCTGTATTTTGTTTTGTATGGAGGAAAAGGCAAAAAGAATTCCAAGATGTCACAGCAGAAACAGACAGCAACTTTTGCCACTCAAAGGTGTGTAATATAGGGTGAAATTCTGTAATAAAGATAAAGTTATAGAAAAAACTATAATATAATAGACAATAGAAAAAAATAGACAAAAAATAGACATACGGTGCAAGTACAAGTACAAGTACAGTATGATAATTTAAATTATTTAAATTATATAGACCTGGAATGAGGTGAGTGTTTAGGTGTATGAGATGAGGTGCTGAGATGAAAATGTCCAAGTATAATATTTTGTGTTAAATTTGATTCTCTTTATCTAATTTTAGGACTTATCTTGTGATGTTTTAGATCATATTGATGCAGAAGTATTGAAAAATCTGAAGGCCTTTTTCAAGCACTACTGAATTTAATTGCATTGCAATTTAAGGGTTAAAAGGACTTTTATTATGGCTCTCCTTGACTCTTTTTTTCTGTCCTTGTGGGACAGTGGTGGTAGAGGACAGCCACTCCACACTCCACACATGAGGTTTGAGACTGACCACTGTGTGGGGGTGTAGGTGTGAAACCTGGCCGGACACACACTCCTTAGTGGTGGAGTGTGCACTGCTGTCATGCCCTTGATTGAGCCCATCATTTATCAGCGCTGCCGTGGTAAAGTCACCTGCATCAGCATGTAAGCTAAATAACCTTCACATCAAAGCTACATAAAGAGCCATCAAACTCAGGATCACAGTGATGACACACACACACACACACACACACACACACACACACATACCATCACACCTTAATGTGCATGCATGTGTGTTTTAATCAGTAATTTATAGTGGGGTTTGTGTGCTGCCCCCCGTTCAGAGTGGGAGCACTGTGTTAATGAGAGTTTGGGGGTCCCGTGGGGCGTCGCCCCCAACAGCCCACCTCACGCTTCCCTCAGCCAGATGGAGCCCCTGGCCCTCTCTCTTCAGTGGGCCATTATCTTTGAGTCACAGCCCGTCCCAGTGCCAGGAGCCCTTACACACACACACACACACACACACACACTCACTCTCTTTTTCTCAAGTACACATACAAACATGCCATTTACCTGCAGTGGGTCACACGCACAACTGCAGTAGAAGTAAGTTTACGCCGCTAGAGGCAAAGCCAAACCAGTACCACGTATCAGAATCACCAGGAAATGATGGATCAGCTTTCAGAGGAAAAAAGACTCAAGTCTAACTGAGCTCTGAAGCTGAAAATAGCTCTCACTCTCACCGTGTGGTGTCATGTGTTCGAGTTTGTATTTCTCCCTGTTAGATGACAAATTTCATAGCATTCATGACGCCGCTGCAACTTTTCCTACATAAACCAACACCGTGGTTATAAAGGCTGCATAAGGAACTACAGATGTCGCCTCAAAAATATGAAAATGTTCAAAACTCCACCATAAGGACCATCTGCAACAATGCAGGGTTGATGGAGAAAGCCATTCCTCTACAAAAGAACATTTCTGCCATTGTACAGTGTGCTATAAATTATAGTGGAACTCTGGCTGCCATTTTGTTTTTTCCGCTGCCGTTTTTTTGCCTTTCACATTTGCAACATAAAAACAAAGTTTGCGCTGGAACTAGTTGGCGAGTAGAGCGGAAGAATACACTCGATGGCATGCGGCGCTATACGAGGGAGACGCCGTTGTCCCATTCGCTCTCTTTGGCTTGTGTTGCTTGTTTGGAAACTTCATTGTGGCTCTAAAACATAAATCAGACTCTACAGTGAAGATCAGCGACTGTTTCACTTCATTACTGCTGTGGCTGTGATCCATGTGTTTATTTTACCTGCGCGCTCACTGCTAACAAACTACAATTCCCAAAAAGGAAAAACTCTCTCCAGCTATTTTCTGCCAGTATTTCCCACCTGTTTTCCCGCACCAGACACTACATAGACCATAATGCTTGTTCCCCATGAAACACTCCACATCCCACAACAAGCGCCTATAAGAAATACTTGTGTTAGCTATATGTGTGCTACTTGTTCATGTATAATAAATATATTCATCTTTACATACATGAGTTACACCAAAATTCATGTTTTGTTGCATTCAGAGGAACGGAACCCTGACGTAACTCGAGAACCCCCCTGTATATGTTATTTGTTCTTTTTATATTATATTACTTTATTATCTTATTTTATCTTACCTGTAACTTTCTAAAAGTAACTTCTTATTTATTGTTTTTCTGAGTACTCTGCTGCTCTTTCTGCCGTAACACTGTGAAATTTCCCACTTGTGGGACAATAAAGGATCATCTTATCTCTTATATATGGACGAGCCAGAAGAGAAGTCTATTTGTTAAATGTTTTGTGAATGGATTAGACAAAAATACCTTTTCAGTTTAAATGAGAAGAAATATGCTGGGAGAAAAGAACACATCACATTCCATCACATGCATGCAAACCCATTTGTAAAACATGGTGGTGGTAGTATCATGGTTTTGGCCTATTTTCTGCATCTGGGCTTCCCATCATGGACGGAACAATTAATTCTGAATTCAGTGAACTGAATTCTACCAAAACAATGGTTAAAAAAGAATAAAGTTTCTATTTTAGTATTGCCGAATCAAAGTCCTGACCCTAACCCAATAGAAATGCTGTCTGTGCAAGGACCTCATGCGATCGGCTTGTATTTCTTATTGTGAAAAAACAAGTTGTATAAGCCTTTATGACACTGCTGCAACTTTCCTGACACAAACATTTCTACAAACCTATTCCAGCAAGCTTTATAAAGGCATAATTTACTACAGATGTCACCTCAAAAGAATTATGAAAATAAGCCTTTACAAATGTTTATGCAGGTTTAAGTCAGCTGTCATGAAAGGTTAATGTATTCGCCATTTGTCATGTTGCCTTATGAACACTGGCTTTGCATATTTTACTTGTTTAGAAGAAGAAAAAAGTCGACTTTTCATTAAGTTAAAAATTATTTTTCACTCACAGCTGTTTAATTCAAGTGAAAATTGTTCCAAAGTTTCAACACTTGATATTTTATTTTACTTTGAAATTGAAAGAAATTGGTCTTTTTCTCTTGTTTTGTTTTTCCGAATCATTGTCATTTTTCTGTGTTCTGTTAGTTTAGTCTTTGTTTATATTAACCACATGATCCTAGTTATGGTTTTCCCTTCCATAGCCCCGCCCCTTTATTTCTCGTGTCCGGTAGTATCTCCCTCATGTCACCACCTCTGTCCAGATGTGCTGCTCCCTTACCTCTGTGAGTGAATTTTTTTCTTTTTTTTGTTTCCTTGTTTATTTTGTGCTTAACATTAGTTTGCTAAGTCCAGGGGGGTCCTGGGGTCAGTGTCCAGCAGAGTTTGGGGATTTTCCTGATCAAGCACACCTGGTAAAACTCCAGATTCAGTGTTCGAGGAGAGGAACTGCCAAATTGTGCTGAACACCAGCCCTCCAGGACTGACTTATGCAGAAGACTGTGGTGGAGCAGAGGATGCTGGGTAAACTACAGTCTATTATTGAGGAAGCTGATCACCCACTGCACAGTGTTGTGTTGGGGCAGAGAAGCATCTTCAGTAATAGACTGACCTTCTGAAATGCTCCACCATAGAAAATCCTTCCTCCCCACAGCATCAGACTCTTTAACTCCTCCCACTGCCATATATGGACATAATGTGCAATATCTATGCTGCTATGCTCCTTATTATTTATTCTGTTAATATTACCTGACTGTACTCATTACAAATTACAGTTTCTAAATCCGTATCCTTTCACTCACACTTACCATCTCACCCTGTTTATACTCTGGCATTTTTATCTAAACCTTTATCTATATTTTTATCTTACTCAATGTGTAGTCGCTGCATAAGCAATTTCCTCCTAATAAAGTTTTTTTCAGATTCTGATTCTGATAATAAAACCAATGCAAAACAACAAGACTCCCGCTTGCTTCCAACTAACAAATCATCAGACTGATTGTGTGTTCAGTCTATATATTTTGCCATGTTTATTTCACTGTTTGACATCCCAACAAATGGAAATGATCAGAAATCAGAGACGCTTTCCATACAGAATGCAAATGGTATTCATTACATAACTGTCAGTAATTATATTGAAACAGCACAGCGGTTGACAGCAATAACTCTAAGCTTCTTATGGTACGCCACTTAAAACAATTTTCACATACTGAAGAGCTGTGTGTGTGTGTTTATTTAATTACCTTATTATGAAAAGGGAGCACATCGAGTCTGCAGTTTTAGCTGATATAGATTAGAAGACTCCAGCAGTCCTGTTGGATCCCATCGTATATACTCAGGATCAGACTGTGGCAAGAGAACTGCCACACCGGCCAACTCTGCCATGCCTAACATGATTACACTCCCTCCAATAAAGCACATCATTCAAACACCAGCCAACACACCCCCAGGCCACTGCTTTTAACAAACAGACCTATACGCTCTCCATGCGCAGTCCTTCTGAACAGAGACATGTTCATTACGTCTAAAACATCCGCAAAGCACCACAGATTGAGTGACTGTTTCAGAGACTCAGATCCATGAAATTAGCCAACGCTAATCTAACATTTACCGCAATATTCATCTTCACTTTCAATTACTACCCACCCATCCATTTTTCAAGCTGCTTTATCCATTTTGTGGCATGAGGAAGTCAGAGCCAATCCCAGCTAACAGGAAGCCAACACAGACACAAACAACCGACGTCACCTACTTGTATCTCACAGCCGACCCGGGAACTGAACCCAGGACCTTCTTGCAGTGAGGCAACATTTACCAATTACTGACCCAATTACTACGCAGTGTTTTCCAATCTCATCAGCTTCCTGTGTGAGGAGTAATGTGAGTTTACACTGCACTCACATCTACAATGTATCAGCACCAATGAAGGAAACTGTTCAATCTCTTCAACGCAACGTCAATGGCTCCATCTACAGAACAGTGTCACTGTTTCTTCAGAAAAGCTTACAGTCTGATCTTCTTCTTCCTCTGGGTCTGATTACAGTACAGAATCAAGCAGTAGTCAGATCATCCTCTCATTCCAGAAACCTTAGTAGCAACGTTCCATTAACCGCACGTCCTGGTGAGAACGTTCTCACTCATTGAACCCAGATTTTCTGAGAAGATCTCTAGATAGAAGCAGGAAGTGAATTTTCATTCACGTGCCACATCCCAGTTTCTGCTCTGAATCAGCAGCTTCTGAACTTCTTCCTCATGTGGAGGAGACTTATGGTCCAGAAAGTTCTCACGGAGCTGTTCCAGAGGAACATTAGCTTCATCACAGAGAAAAACTAAACGCAGATCTGAAATCAGCATCAGAACCTATCTTCCATGAGGAACTCTGGCTGTTGACTTGACTTGATCATTATTGCTGTTACTTCTAAGGTGGTTCTATAAAAACTACATCACTAATGATGATGTCTGGTGCTAATTCTACTGAAAGCACCTATAGCAGCGACGCTGTACTAGCAGCAATGCTAATCTCTTTATGTCTGTATTACGTAAAGTCATGTTAGTTTTACATTAAAATAAGCCTCAGGTCAGGCTTACTATGTGTTGGGTGGGTGGGCAATCACTTAGATGCCAGTGCTACCCCCTCCCATACACACACCCTCCACCTCTTTCTCTCTCTCCCTCTCTCTCTCTCTGAGGGAAGACAAACAGCCATGTTTGTGTGGGGTAATTAGATGAGGAGAAGTGAATTAGTAGAATCCACAGAGCAGTCGTGTAGCTGAGCACAGCCCCGCCTTGCAGGGACCTGCTAATTACCCCTCGTTAGGTTGATATGTTTTCCCCCCCCCTCTTCTTCTTCTTTTTCTAAACAGTGTAGCACTGCTTCCATCGTGAGAGAGGGAAAATAATTAGCGTCGGAGTGACGCTGGGCTTTATGGACACCGCGAGGCATCCACCACACCGGGTGGAGGGACGCCAAAGAAACCCCCCCCTCCCCGTATAAAAAATGACAAACGACAGAACAAACGTCATGATGAGTGTGGAAGCAGCTGGTAGCTGAGTGCTGGTGAAGCGATGGGCAAACACACAAGAAATTCAAAGCAGCGGTAAACACGCATTCCATCACGCACCAGCGCAGATGCTCAGTGATACACATTCTCAGATTCAGAGCGATTTTCAGTTCTGAGGTCAAGATGCGACTGTTCTTTTAAATGTTTCATGTGCTAATGAGCTGTAATTTTAAAAATTGAGGTCCTTTATACAATACTATTCTGAAATTGTTAACAAACAACTGATGCCACCTATACATCAATCCACCTAAACCACAATGGGAACAGTGGGAGAGCTCGCAAACTCCACTGTAAGGGTTGGGTGTAGGAAGTATGCGCAAAGGCAGCCACAATGTTGACTTAAATTTAATAAGGAGAAACTAAAGTACAAACAAAGAAGTGTAAGGGGCACTGCATGCTAAGCGCCAGCTTGGGTAGGTGTGCCATCCCTCAGGGTGGTGATGCTGCGCTGTGGTTGGGGGAACATGATGCTGCAGGGCAATCAGGAAATTGATCCCAGCCGGTTAGATCAGTGGCTTTATAGGGCCAGGTTGCCCACCGCCGCCTTGCGGGCTCCTTCCAATTGTTCTGGAGGGATACGGCTGTGGATTCTCCTGCTGTCTTGCACTGGAGCCCGTCGGTAAAAAATAGTGTCCCGAGGGGCAGCGAGGGCTCCATGAGAACCTGTTACACTGTTATAAAACAACTGAACAACCTCATATCCAACAGACCAGGCTGAAGATCTCTCTATGCAGCCCATCACCAAGTCCTACATTTCCTCTGCTGTCTGCTTTAGCCCTAATCGTGTGTGTGTGTGTACGTGTGTACGTGTGTGTGTGTGTGTGTGATGATGATGATGATAATGTGTATAATATAGGTGATACTGTACTTTTCATCACTGTCTGAACAAAACCTTGTATCGATCACACTTCCAGGTGTTGATGTTAGTGGCAGACTTTCCAGTTGCTCCACTGATTTTCTTTTATTTTTATAAACGCTTTTATTTTCTCCTAAATTTCCCTCAGGATCAATAATATAATCAGGATGCGCCTCCGTTCCTTTTACTCCTAATGCTTTCTCTGTCTGTTTATTTAGCCACGTGCTCATGTCCATGTGATCCTTAGCTCCGCCCTTTGTGCCACAGCTGTGGTTTATGTATGTCCTCAGGTGTTTGGTATCTAATCTGGTATTTAAGCTTGTGTTTAGTTCAACGTTGGCTGGTCTTTGTCTTATCCTGGTCTTTGTCTTATTGTGGAGTTTTCATGTTCATGTATATCGTATATAATAGATACATGCATATTTTCTCATAATATATATATATATATACACATTGAATTAAAAAAAAATATTATTATGAATTTTTTTTTAATCACTTCCTTCTGGCAGTAGGTGCAGTCTGAATGGATAAAACACAATGTCCGAATTCTTTTCAAAAGTTCAGATATTAATATTGTGTTATTTAATTAATTTAGATTTATGTGCATTATTCAAGGTCTGAAAACACTTGATCTTATTTGTTATATTGACTCGTTTTTTTCTGCATTAACTGCTCAAAGTGTTTTACTTTATGTGGAATTCTGAGGACATGTTCTCAGTGGAGTGTTCTCAAACATAGAGCTGTACATAGTAAAACCAAACTAATCTATTTTTTGTTCTCAGAGGTGTGTATGTATATATATATGAGAAAATAAATTTTATATAAGAAATATTTATTATGTTATTATTTAAGTTGAAATAACATGATATAAATTACTTAGACATTTTGTAGGATTTCTATTCCATTTTAATTGATTAATTAAAAATCCATGATATTCCAAACATCATGAATTTTGTCGTGTGATGTTCTGAATGGCATTTTTAGATCAAGTTAAATGCTGCACAGATAAACAGACTTTTGCACTGTACATTAGCGGTAGGAGGAAAAATAAATACAATGAAGAACTGAAAGATTTCTGATTATATTGACGCAGTGATGTCATATATCAATATTTAGTCAATATTATTTTTTCACTTATGCAATATTTTTATTTTGGTACAGGAGTCTACTCTGATTTTGCCTCTGAGGGCTACATGATGGCGCAAGACCAGGTTTTTCTCTTCTGTCACAGGAAATTGGAAAGAAAGTCAGAGTAGCCAAGACGACTGCAGAGCCTCCTATATGTTAAGGAGCATCTGCCTTTAAGTCGAAGAACTACAATAATATCAAATCATGGCCCGGATATTGTCATAGTATCGTATCGCCACTTTTATTGCAGTTCCCTCCCATACTACCCATAAGTGTGCTCACACACGTGCGCGCACACACACACACACACACACACACACACACACAGAGGCGGACCATCTACAGTGCTGTTCTGCACTGGAAAAATATCAGCTCCAACTTCAACAAGAGCACTGCTCTCCCCCCCCCTATAAAAACATCTACAGTACAAGGCTACCTTTCATCTCTCTCTCTCTCTCTCTCTCTCTTACACACACACACACACACACACTCACACACACATACAGCCAAGTGTGAAATGGATCAGCTGGGCTAAGCGTTTGTTAGAGCTCTGCAGACCCGAAGAATTCCTCTCTTCCTTGAGGACATGAGTCAGATGGCAGCGCTGCTCTGTGCTCGATTAGGAATGTCTGATCTCATCACTTAAACAGAGCCTACCTGTCTGAATCCATTACACACCCTGTCCCTGAATACTAGTCAAGGCTTTTTCCTGCCTGCTAATAGAGTTGGACACAAAGAAAGGGGGGATCTTCCTTTCTCCCTTTCCTTATATTTCAGACAGGGTGCGTCTGCTGTGCAGGAACGTGTGTCAGTCAGTTCTTTATGTTGATTTAGTATTTAGACGGATACGGAGGCTTTGATACAGACGGTGTTTATCTATGTAGTGCCTGGATTGGATTTGATTTATATGAACATTTGATGTCAATACTAATATTAACATTAAAGAGTTAAAAACTCAACAACAAACAAATTCAGCTTTATATTTACATTTAAGATATTATTGTTCGACCCCAATCGGTTTACTGACAGATTATCACTGCTATGATATAAACATAATAAAGGCATCACTGCACTGTGAAACAAACCATATTAGGTCCAATTAAGTACAATACTGCTGCAGTTATACTGTCCAATTAGATACAATACTGCTGCAGTTATACTGTCCAATTAGATACAATACTGCTGCAGTTATACTGTCCAATTATATACAATACTGC
>JBBIGC010000020.1:13410273-13423754 GCA_037576955.1 Lepidarchus adonis
GTCCATCCCGGGTTATCCATTTTAAGTCGGAAACTGAAGCTGATCCCAGGTGACGATGGGCCTGGGCAAGGTTCTCCCTGGACAGGAAGTCAGCCCATCGCAGAGAAACACACATTCACACCAGCCAACTTAAACAAGGCTTTGGACAGTGTGAGGAAACCGGAGAACCTGGAGGGAAACACGGGAAGAGCTTGTTCACTCCACACACCTGAGGCGACAGTGCACCACCCCTATAGAAGATCTCATAATCCAAAATAACTTACACTAACAATTGCACTATAACAGCTATACTGTACAATACTACACAATTACAACCAGTTACTCAAATCTCTGATTTCTGGTGAGGTTTGCCTGCACATATCAATGTGTAACAATATTCCAATTTCTCCCATTTAATAAACTTGTAATTCAAATCTGGGAGAAGGACAGAGTCCATCCATTGGTAAGTCACAGAGCATGTAAAGGTTGATTTTTAATTATTGTTTTTTCTAATATTTCTTCCTCAAATCGCTTTACTTATCTGGATACTAATGGCAAACTATGGAATAATATTAACACTTTTCAGAAATCTATTGTTATTCATACATAGATACAGTATTTTTTTTACTTTTATCTTGCACACCTGATTTACACCTTCCTCCATCTGCACCAGCAAATCTCCGTCGTCTTTGTCTTGTTGCAAAAACCCAAAGAACTTAAACTTGGAACAATCTTTTGCACAATGCACTCATCACTTTACAATGTCTAATGTCCAGTGTACAGATTTATAGGTATATTTTAAAAAATATATATGTATAGGTAGTTTTTATTTTAGTTATTTACTATGTGTATTTCTGTATATTTCTACATATTTTATATATTTTTTACCTTACAATTTGTTGTGCTAAGGTGGGGGGCTGTGTGAAATGGCATTTTAATACACTGTGTACTGTGTTTACTGTCGTATTGACAATAAAACTTGAATCTTGAATCTTTTGAGGAACTCATAATGCAGTTTTTAGGAAATGCACTACTGGAAAAGGACAGTTCTACAATCTGACTACTATAAACTATAAACCGAATACTGCAGAATATTTTCACTACCATGCATTTAACTTAATGAACCAGTAATGAAAAATTGCAAAAATCTGTAAGTGTCATTTTAGAGTATTTTTCTGGGAGCATTTACTTGGGTGTGTTGGTTTTGGGGTGGGGGTGTTGGGGGTGTTGGGGGTGTTGGGGGTGTTGGGGGGGGGGTCTGTAAAGTTAGAGTTCTTGCCTTACTTATAAACAAAAACTTTTGCATTGACTGTTGTTTCTGCCTTCATTTCTGCATAATTAGATTTCAGGCCGTAAAAAAGTGGGAATGGTATTTCGTCGGTGTGTGTTTGGGCTGTGCACTGTGTTCATGCGTCTGGTGTAAGCACATGTCCTCGTGGCAGAACAGAACGGGCTGTTTCCTCTCTCGTTTTCTCTCTATCTCCCTCTCTCTCTTTCTCTCTCTGAATGTTTTGGCCATGCATGAGTGCGGCTTGTTTCTTTAATAATAATTTTTAATGAGCTCTTGCCTCCGTTATTTCCCTCTGCAGGCAGCTCAATTAATGCCTCGTTCCATATCTCCACATCTCGAGTGCTGAGAACCCCCCAGAGTACGTTCCCCCACCCCCTCACACCAACACACACAAACACACACATGCAGACAGACACGCGCACGCAGACAGACAGGCGTGCTGCATCACTGTCCGTGCCACTGTTGGCTGAGGATCTGGTTTTTGTTTCCTGAAGTGAAGCTCAGTCTTGTGCGAGTTCTTCTTTTTTTTGTCTCTTTTTCAATGACAGGGTCTTCGTCGGTTCTAAAAGGCCTCAGTTATAAGACAGCGGGAGCCACATGAGGCCCCTGGGCGTCTAGCAAACAGCTACAAGAAGGTCCCTCTGAATTTCAGTGTTGAGAATCCACCACAGCACTGGCATTCTTTTCTTTATGGATCTGAGTATCAAAGAAAAAAGCAAAAAATATGATTTTTTATTTGTTTTTTTGTTTCAGAGAGTGTGAATATTTA
Organism: Lepidarchus adonis; assembly: GCA_037576955.1. NCBI lineage: Eukaryota > Metazoa > Chordata > Actinopteri > Characiformes > Lepidarchidae > Lepidarchus > Lepidarchus adonis. Next base: position 13,412,313 of record JBBIGC010000020.1, read on the forward strand.
AATCATGATCCCACAGTGACTTTCTGACACTTTGAGTTATATCAGACTCTGAAGTGAATGTTTTAAGGTACAGGGGCACATGTTTCCTCCGGGTTCTCCGGTTTCCTCTTACCATTGAAAGGTGTGGTTTAAGTTGACTGGCTGCTTTACAATGCCCATAGGTGTGAGTATGTGTGAATTGTGTTGATGGGTTGGCCTCCTGCCCAGTGTGTACTTGGCCCATAGTCAGCTGGGATGGGCTCCAGCTTCCCTGCGACCTGACATGGATAACGCAGTTTAGAAACCCATGTTATGTTCCCCATAACATTTAATTATAATCTGTTTCCCACCAATCAGGTGAAAGCTCCATTTCTGATAATACTAAAAGGTATTTAGTAAAATGCAAAATCTGCAATATCTCACAAATCTTCGCTTAATTGACAGTAGCATGAAGAAATTACTTTTTATATTTTGGCTCATCACCTTGAAATTTTACATTTGATATTTTGTAAATATAAAGAATACATGCAACACAATCAAAAACACTGGGACAGAGTTACAATACGATAAAAAATGTTATAGACTGTTACATAATTTTGAATCATTACATGAAAGGGGATGATTGGGCATAAAAGGAGTATTTTTCCAATGATAAAATTTCTTTTATTTTTTTTTCAGGCCATTTTGATAACTTCTTTTCATTCTACACATACTACAACAGCACGGTTGTAGCAATGATTTGCTACTGTGCTTAAGATCATTATCTTTATTATTTCGGACACATTATGTTCTAGCATTTATTAATATGAATCAGAAATCATAACCGAATCAAAGATTCAGCAAAGCAAACTCAAACCAAACTTTCCACCATCATGCTCCGGAAAAAAAGTTTTTTTTGGTGTTGCCACACATTTCACTGTAAGAACGCAGCAACATGTTTTATTTAAAATGATGTAGAGCTATTTTATATCTCTTACCACACTCGTTGACATCCACAAGCCCTTAGAGATTCAGGCTCTACCTATGGTTCACACCTAATCTGATTTTTAATCTGATTTTTATGGACCTGGAGGTATGATAAATTCAAGGGTGTATTTACTTTTTTCATGTCACTGATCTGTTTTTGGAATTATAAAAATGTCTCCAAAATATCTATTTTATGTCATTTGTTACAATTTAATGACAGGCACTGTGTTAAAGTGTTTCCATGGACTAAAAAATGGACTTAAAGTGTAAAAATTCCATGGACTGTACTTGTTTTTTTCACATGACTGTACTATTTAGAACTTACACATTGTCAAAATGAGTTCTTTGCAGCAATGCAATAAAAGAACCACTTTGGTTCTCCAAAGCTCATTCCCCAGTAGACTGTGTAGTCAAGAGCCATTTCAGAATGGGAAGAGCTGTGTGGTAAAGATACGAGTAACTTCTGCACACTGTTTTGGTGCAGTGGTTGGTGCTGTTGCTTCACAGCAAGAAGGTTCTGGGTTCCGTCCCTGTGGTGCCTTTCTGCGTTTGCATGGGTTTCCTCCGGGTTCTCCGGTTTCCTCCCACTGTCCAAAGGCTGGTGGTTTAGGTTGACTGGCTTCTCTACATTACCTGCAGTTGTTTGTCTCAGAGTTGTGATGAGTTGGCCTCCTGTCCAGGATAAACCCTCCCCTGGCCCGTAGTCACCTGGGATCGGCTCCAGCTTCCCCGTGATGGATGGTTATTTTAAAAACTGAAGAAAAAGGAAAATGTGTGGAGCGACCAAATCAGCTAAGAGTAGGAAGGTATCGGTTTGTGAGATGATGTTATATCAGAGGAACAGTTCTTTAAGTTAAAGACTCACTTCAGCCTGTTGCCATGGCATCCTGTACCTCCAATCTGTTTGCCTGCATTTCAATGACAACTCTATTGATTGGAGCTCTATTGTCTATTGGCCCTGAGGATGGAGGCTGCCGCTCCCTGAGAAGAGCTGCCATTGAGCGTCTCTATGTCTCTGTCTGAAATATAACTGCCTGTTTGGTTTCTAAGAAGGCTTTGTGAGCTTTTCAAACCTATTCACAAAGTTTCCACTCATTCGCTGGAAAAAATGTTTTACTTTTGCACATTCTGACCCCTCGTTTCACCACGGTCATACTCCTGTGTCCTTGTGTTCGCATCCAAAGAGAGCGAGGTCAGAGCGCAAGGTCAGGCCATTTCAGTTCTCCTGGAGTTCCATGGAAAAGGGTATAGCTGAAGTTACTATAATGGGTATTTTATGTAGACTGGTACAGTAAAACTGCTGTATGAACATTACATAAGGACTGTGCTAGTCTGTACAAGCATCAGAACTGCACCGTGGAGCGAATGAAGGTCCGATTCATCTTGAAAAGCATGTAGACAGTGGGTGCACCAACCAATGGGACCAGTATGCACTGAGAAGAGATGGTGTGATGCTCTGGGCGATGTTCTGGAGGGAAACCTTGGGTCCTGACATTCATATGGATCTCACTTTAAACATTTTTGCAGATCAACTACAACCTTCATGGCAATGGTATCTCAAAGGTTTAGCATCTGTGGTGCTGGACACATTTTAAAGACTCAGAATTGACTGCTAATGTCTTGGTGCCAGATATCACAACACACATACACAATATTATGGTACAATGGTGCTTGAAAGTTGGCAAACAATTTAAAATCTTTATTTTTTATATAAATGTGACTGCTCTTGGACGTTGGTGGGTTTAACCTCTCACTGCCTTCCTTTAGAAATCTGTAGTTAAGAATTAATTGTTCCATCAGTGATAAAATGCCGTCCAGGCCCAGATACAGCAAAACAGGCCCAAACCAGAGCACTTCCACCACCATGTTTCACAGATTGAAAAAGGCTCTTATGCTGGAAAGTTTTTCTTTGAGTGTTACATAAAATATTTCAGGTCTCATTTATATAAAATATAGATTATTTTAAAGGATTTACAACCTTATTTAAGAATTACTTAAATAAGTTTAAGTGTATTAATTACTTAAATAAGTAAGTGTATTAATTACTTAAATAAGTTTAAGTGTCATTACTTACAATTACATTGTTTCCCATGTAATTAGTGAAAATCAGCCTTATGATTTAATTTGCCTGGGACTTAAAATGCCATTTTAGCATTGAGACATTATTTTTTACTGCATTTTTAGTTATTATTATTATTATTATTAATAATATTATTATTACTGTATCTTTCTCCAGCCTGCCCTATGGAGTTGTAGCGATGACAAAAAAAGCATCAATTTCTACAGTTTGTTTTTCTGTCTCAAGTTTGGCAATCAATTTCTGATTGTGTGCAGCTCTGACACATATCGCATCAGTTTGAGTGACAGCACTTCTCATTTTCTCCCAAAGCCTGCAACCCGATGAGTGAGTGTACAGGCATGTGTGTGTGTGTGGGGGCATCTGTTTGCGTATGTGTGTGTGCATGCACACCCATGTAGCTTTGTAGATATCAAAAAGAAAATCTAATCTTTGAACAGCATGTTTCAGCCTTTTTTACTGCGAGACGCTTTGCTTTAAAGTCTATATGTTTGTGGGATTTTGAACTGCGTTACCTTGTCTTCTGTGATTTTCTTCTTCTGTCAAGGGCCTGTCAATTTAGTTCAATCTGAGCGCGTGCTCGTCGGCGTGCTGTCAAAGGAGGCCAATGCGTAGTGGGGTGTTTTCTGGGGTGGAAAGGGAACAATAAGGAAATTGTGTGTGTGTGTGTGTATTTGCTGGGTCTCTTACACAAGCCTATCGATATCAGTGAAAATTACTGCCAACTCTCCAGCTCTCGCTGGCCCAGATTAGTGCCACACACTCAGCCATCGAGCTGTGAGACTGTGCAATGATTATTCCTAATGGGCAGCGATTTATCGTGGCAGGGGTGATAACGTTTTTATAATTGACTCCAGTTCAGCCCAATGTGGAGCAGGAGAGACAGATGCTGTGGACTGTTGTAATGTCGCAAAAGATCATTTCCAACAATGTCCGCACCTGTGTTCTGCCATCTCAGGTGTCAGATGTATTATAACACTGGATGAGACGCTCAATAAAGTCTTATTCTTACTGCGCTCTTTTTTCTACTGTACTATCCTCAATGCCCTTTGACCTATCCTTGCTCCGCCCACAGGTGTGATCTTTTGTAGCAACAGCTGAGACATGGTAAACTATACAGAACATAGAAAAAAACGCTAGACCCTGTCCAAACGTGGCTGAGTATCTTTTTCTTTGTCGATTTATCTGTCCATATGCAGTGTTTTTGGTCACTGAGCACAAAAAAAACATTCCAGGGTGTTTGAAACAAACTTAATTTGCTTCCTTGCATTTGCAGGAAAAATGAGAGAAAATCCCAAGTACAAGAACTGAAAGACTTTTAGCTCTAAAAAGCGTTTTACGCTGTGAAATCTGTCAGAGGAGGTTTTATTAAGTACTGATTATGTAGGGTGCCCAAACTTTTGCACAGTGCCACAATAAGGTTTTTATTTTTGATTTGTTCGATTTATGGCATAAAAGGTAACTATGCATCAATGTTTGCTGAAAATATAGTGTATTATTTTCTCATGTCCTAGAGAGACTGTGTCAAATAAAAAATTTAAATGAAATGAAAAAAATACTCATTTTCAAAATTGTTTGTGTGGATGATTTTTTTTGTTAAAATTGTGTGACTTCATCTTTTTCTTGTTCTTCACATTGTGCGGCATGTTAGGTTTACGTGAGTGAAGTGATTTCTGATGTAGACAAACACTGTTGCTTGTAAATTTGCTGTTTGGACTTTTACAAGTTCTACATGCACAGTTACTTTTCCTCCGCTCTGAAGGACATGTGAGTTTCAGATGTCGCTACAATATTCAACACAATGTAAAATGCTGTGGCTTCTGATTGGCCAACATTGCTTTGGGTTTTGACAGCGTTTGATGTTTTTTAATTTTTAATTTTTTTAATGGAAAATCACTTTTTTAAAAAATTCCTGGCTATATGTGATCAGTTGGAGATGCTATGCTAGAAAACTCAAAACAAAAAAGACAAGAAAGCACCACCAATCTAGCCTGTGAGACACAAACATCATTTGAAGATAAATATAATTTAAAAAGAAACTTCTTGCTCATTTTTTTTTTAATTCCTACTAACAAACTAGTAACACAACAAAAAAAGCTTCACTGTAAAACAACAACAATAACAAAAGATTTAAAAGAAAAAAGAAAAACAAGAAAAGTTTAATTAACTTTTTGTTTCAAAAATATATATTTTAAAAAATAGTTTTTATTGTGCACACAAAAATGTTATCTTGTTGTTTAAAAAGTATCTTGATTTAATGCTTAATTTATTTATTTATTTTTTTTCCCAAATTAACTGAAATAAAAGCAGAAATATTGATCTTATTTTTCTTTGTCCTCACATGTTCCCTCCTGAAAATACACCTTGCCCTCCCCGGCAAATTTGGTCTGTAACAGGAACTGTTCATTTATGCAATAATTCCTCATCTGAAATGATTAATTTATAAATGCAAACAATAATACAGCATTTGAGAGGGTGTGAGCTGTTTTTACTTACTTTTTTATTTAGTGATTTTTTTATACCCAAAAAAATCACTCTTCAGTTATGGGACGTGTACTCTGCATGGGGATATATTTGCTACAAGTGCGAGTCTCTTTTTTTAAAAACTAAATTGCTGCGTTTAACTGTCGTACATTTTCCAGTTTTTCTCATGCAAGAATGATCTGAGTTTGATGTGGAATTACATCATCATTAAGCTTCAAACTGGAGTTTGGGTTCTGCATCATGGGCTAAGGAACTATTTCTGCTCTTCGCTCTTGACAGAATTCCTGATATATTTAAAGCCCTTCCTCCAGAGGATGAAATGAAACTCTGTTCGACGGAGGTGTGGAATGGAGAGAGCAATGGAGATGGATAATCTGTTTAAGAGTGGCATGGGCTTGGCCTTTTGTTCTCGCTCCTTCAACACCGCCTGATGGCTTCAGTGCCAGTTCCTCCTCGGAGTGTGGAGGTAAAAGCAGAGACGTTTCCACAGGGATTTCACACCAAACCCACAATTACACTTATGATGGACTCATGGCTTCCTGTTTATCCTGCAGCTGCTCTGGAGTTGTGGAGGAGGCCTTACATTAGATGGACATAGCAACAGGCATATTCCAAAGCCCAAGAGTTTAAATAAAATTGATAAAGTTCTGCAGTAATAACACATTAACATAATCTACTTTCATGTGATACAATAAATGTTCTGTTTGTCGCTGAAACTCATCCGTGTTGAGACTGTGCTTCGTCTCTTCTCCTTCACTGTGTTAGTCAGTGAGTGATGGAGAAGGGAAATCTCAGTTCAGATCTTCTCCAGATGTTCACTGCGCTAAACTGAGGGTGTGTATAGTTATTCTCAGGCTGAGTTTAGTTCACACTCAGGCCGAGCTCACACTCAGCAGCCGAAGCCTGAGCTCTGGTCACGTACGACCGACTCCACTGGACAGAGTTCAACCCAAACTATGGACCAATCAGCCTCCAACACATGAACAAAGCCACAGCTACAGCCAATCAGCATAGAGGACGAGGGTCTGTACCACATCATTCACTTCCAATCATCTACTGAGTTCCCCTGCAGGTCCACTGTGGTCTCCAGGCACCACTGAGGTCTCCTTGAGTAAGGATCATTACTCACAAATGTACTTTACTGTATGTCAGTCAGTTTATATTCAGTAAGGACAGGTTTGAAATTGCACATTCAGTAAAATATCTTCTGGAGATATTGACTGAAAGCACGTTAGACAGATTCCTCCACTTGTTTCAGTGAGCTATGGATGGGAAGTCATTCAGAACGTAGTTTAAATGCCATGGGGAATGTAGACGCGTTAGGCTGTTAAGACTAATGCTGTATAGTCTTTGACACTGTTGCTTGTTTTATACGTTTACTTCCCCTTTAAATGTAACGTTTTTGGCTCCATCATTCAATAACACCAATGAAACATTCTTCAACTAAATTGCCTATGAGTTGTTTTTGATGCCTCTTGTGTTTGTAGTCTGAAGGCTGTGTGTGTGAGTGTGTGAGTGTGTATTATTGGCTCCCGGGATTATAAAAATCCCTTATTTCACCAATTAGGCGGCTGCAGCACTGCAGGGAAGCCAGAGATAAATAATGCACTGGTGTCACGGAGTCAGCCACTGTAACCTTTTTCTAGCTCTTTAAGGTGTCACTTCCAATGAAGCCTCATCTCCATCACTTAGTGTGGTGCACATGAGAGAGCGAGAGAGCGAGAGAGAGAGAGATGGGACAGACAGAGTGGTGCAGCTTCTCAGAAGGTCATACCTGGAGATGACGCCTCTCCGTTCTCTCCTTGTCAACTATTCCCTTCGCTGGAAAAATGAGGAGAGGGAAAGTGAAACGAGAGGGAAAACATCGTGCTCTTCCAACAGCGCAGATGTTCAGGGGACAGAACTGACAGATGAGAGGGATGGAGAGAGCAGGCAAACGGTGGGAAAGGTACAGAAGATGGAGAGTATTTTTGATGGGTTAATTGTTTTGCTCACTCATTGCAATTAGAAGCATGTGACGGTTGGAGTGTTGTTGCCCTGCGATGATCCGCAGTGTAACGTTAGAGGAGAAAGACCACACGTATGAGAGGCCTTTTCTTTTTGTAACCCACTTTTTCGTTCTCCGTAACGAGCAAAGGCGCAGACAGCAAAACTGTTACATCCGTTCTTTATTATCAATGCAAAATGGGATTTGTTAAGGATCCTTTTCTTCATCTTCAAAGCTGAGACTTGGCGAGCTGGCAAAGATGAAATAAATAAATATAAAATGGAAAAATGTGCCTCATTTAAATGGGCGAAGGGTGCTAATAATAACAGCAATTGCAAGGCAGTCTGCAACATCTGTGGAGCATCAGACTTTTCAAATCCGCACTCTACATTTCTTACATAGTATTTCTGTAACTGAATTATACATTTATTTGCTTGGACAAGAGTGAACTGCCCTTTTGCAAAACTAATAATGTGTATCATAACATATAACCCTCAGTGCATACAATTTTATGCAATACTTTGGCCACACCACAATAAAACACATATTTTGGTCATTTTTTAATTGAAAAGTTGTTAACACAATCTTTGTAGGAAATGGAAAAAATACATAATATTTTTTAGCAAACATTGAAGAATAGTCACTTTTAATGTTCTTACAGGTGGTCTCACATGTTCCTTTAGCTCCCTCGGGACATGTTGGCAGTTGTTCTGGAAGTCTTACAAAACCACAGGGTTTTGTAGGGTGACATACTTTTTCACATGACTGTATATATATGCACATTATATTGTCACATGGCCCTGGGTTTACACGTGGCACCGCCCTGCTTCGGAGATGTGACGCAGTGTTCAGCACTCCGGAGAGTACCTGCGTCTCATTCAGCTAAAGCTGTGTCTCGGGCACGCGGAGCAAAAGAGGCATGGCTGACTCCAGATTCAGGGCTAATAGCTTTAGCCCGCGGTTGTCCAGACGACTATCTGAGCACTTTGCTTCTTTTCTAAATCCTGTGTGTTTCTTTTTGCTTATCTTTGACACTCTTTATTCTTTAACCTGTCTTTGCCTTTCCCCTGTTTTGTTTTCTTATGTCTCCCTCCCTCTGTAGACGAAGGTGATACAGACGCCTGAAGCAGAGACACTGCCACACGGATCTCTGACCTGCCGACGAGCTGATTAGCCCTTTGTTGTTGGCGTTTCCTCCCCCAAGAACCTTCTGTTTACTTGTTGGTCTATCTCTTTCCTGTTAATAAATTTCCCCTCGGGGGGTTTTGCTTGCTCAAACCTGACATGTTGGTGTCGTTTGGGAGGTTTTTGCTCACAAGTGGTGGAGAATGCGGACACAATGATGCCAACACAGTTGGGTAAGCACCCGTACGGTCGTTCGGGCGTAATTTTTTTTTTGTTTTCTCTTCTTTCTCCCTTTCTCTCTCTCTCTCTCTTTCTTTCTTTTAGGTTCGGCGCTCGGTGCCAGCGATGGGTCAGCCATCATGTCCTCAGTCCAGGAACTGACTACATTTCTGGCCAACAAACTAGCCAAACTCGCCGATACCACTTCTTGCATAGCAAACGAGACCCTAGGCAGCGAGAAGCCGCTAGGATTCCTCTCCCTGATGAACGACACAAAGCCCATGACTATTTAACCAAGTACGTCCCAGATGACGACATCAAAGTATACCTCCACACCTTTGAGGTGGTGGTGCGCCAGGAGGGATGGGCAGCGGAGCACTGAGCGAGCCTCATCACGCCTTTTCTCACCGGTGAGCCCCAGCAGGCGTATTTTGACTTATGGGGAAAGGACGCTGAGCGGTACCTGGTGCTTAAGCGGTCAATACTGCGTCACATGGGTCTGACAACTGAGCACGCTGCCCAGGCATTTCATAAGTGGCAATATGACCCAACCAAAATGCACCAAACCCAAGTAGCCAAACTTCTTCGGCTGACCTGCCGCTGGCTCTGCCCTGACAAACACACGATTGAGCAGTTGGTCGAACGGGTCACCATAGATGACTATGTAGGTCTGTATGTTAATTTAGTCCTTATTTCAACATAGATTAGACTGGACTGGTCAAGCTATCTCTAAATTCCATCACCACCCCCCTGCCATTTGGTGAATGTAAACCAGAGTTCCCAGGAGATAAGATGTTTGCACAGAACCCCCTGAAGGGGTGACTGACCTCTTTGAAGTGTAATGAAGGTAGGCGTGGTTCCTGGTGTCCCTCTGCTCCTAGGTCGCAATTACCTGGGGTTCGAGGCACTATTGGCCCAGCGACCCAAGAGGAAAAAGGCCAAAATCCACAGAGCCTCCAGAAGCCCAGCACCAGTTATCCTGGGTGAGAGGGACGAGGAGAAGGCCGACCGGAAACATGAGTCCCCATTCATCACTAATCCCATTTCTGATTTGAGAGAAATGCCACAGACATCCACCGGTTCCCCTGGTGTCGGCTTGGGGTGCTCTGGTGGACCTCACCCCGGGTAGGACTGTGGTCCACCTGGGAGAACAGCTCAACGGGATACAGCATCAGGAGGTGAGTGAATTAGTCGACCAGTTCACTGATGTATTCTTCTCTCTCCCGGGCAGGACTCAGAGGGTGACACATGACATCCAAAAATGCTGGAGTTGGGGGTGATCAAAGAAAGTAGGAGCCCGTGGTCCAGTCCCATAGTGATGGCTCTGAAACCAGATGGGTTAGTCCGGTTTTGCAACGACTTCCTGTGGGCCCCCGAGACTGTGAAATGGAGCCCTGAAGTCGACAGAGCATTCTCCGCCCTCAAAGCGGCCCTATCAAAGGAACCGGCGCTATGAAACCCGGACTTCAACAGGGAATTCCTGGTACACACAGACGCCCCCGAAAATGGACTAGGGACAGTACTGTCGCAGAGCTTTGAGGGAGAAGAGCAACCAGTTTTGTTTCTAAGCAGGAAGCTCAACCCTGCTGAAACTCACTATGCAGCGGTCGAGAGAGAGGCCTTGGCCATCAGATGGGCGGTACATAAACTACGCTATTATCTTACTGGGAGGCGATTCACACTGGTGATGGATCACGCCCCGCTGCAGTGGATGGCCAAGGACAGTAACACCAGAGTCACGCGTTGGTTTTTGGAAGTACAGGACCATTGTTTCTCTGTCCGCCACCCCCCAGGAAAGGGGCACGGCAACGCCAATGGACTGTCACAGCTGCCAGCACTGTGGGCGTCCACCAGTCCCCTGCACCATGGTTTGGTCTTGGGGGGGGGTTCACATGGCCCTGGGTTTACGCGTGGCACCGCCCCGCCTTGGAGATGTGTCAGTGTCTGATTCTGATCTCAGATCTGTATTCAATGTTTTCCAGTCTGAGGAGTAATGTGAGTTTACACAGCACTTGGATGTTCAATATCTTCAGTGCGACGTCTCACCATGGCTCCATCTACAGAACGGTGTCACTGTTTCTTCAGTCTGATCTTCTTCTTCCTCTGGGTCTGATTATGTCCGTACAGCATCTAGCAGTATTCGCATCATCATCTCATTCCAGAAACTTCAGTAGTGATGTTCCACTGACTGAAACGCTCTGATGAGAACGTTCTGCTTGCTCCTCACTCACCATATCTAGATGTTCGGGAAAGATCTCTAGATAGGATCACATGCCACATTCCAGTTTCTGCTCTGAATCAGCAGCTTCTGAACTCCTTCATGTCCAGAAAGTTCAGGCTGATTCTACCAAATATAACAACTATATGTGTTGGAGAAAAAATAAACACAGATCTGAAATCAGCATGAGAACACTAGAGAACCCAAAGAGTATCATCAGGGAGGAGGACGGCCTGGTGGTAGCTTAGGGCAGTGGCTCCCAATCTTTTTCGTGCCACAGATTGGATGTCAGACAATATTTTCACGGACCGGCATTTAAGGTGTCGCGGATAAAAACAACAAAATAAAATGATACGATCAACACAAAAACTGTGGTATTTAGTAAAT
>JBBIGC010000020.1:13424888-13442527 GCA_037576955.1 Lepidarchus adonis
ACACGTAGACACACGCACACACACACACGCACACACGCATACACACACACACACACACCTCCAGACACACACACACACACACGCAGACACACACACACACACACACCTACAGACACACACACACACACGTAGACACACACACACACACATGCGCGCACACACACACAGACACACAGACACACACACACACACATACACACACGCACGCACGCACACACACACACACACACACACACACATGCACGCACGCACACACACAGACACAGACACACGCACACACATACACAGAATGGATTTCATTTGACAACTCTACCACCCTCGTCAAATTGTGTGTTTGTGTGTGTTTGGGTGGTGCACTGGGGTGATGCCAGGGCCCCAGCACTAACACGTGGCCCTCAGAGGCCCCTACCTATAAAAGAAAATGATACAATATTAGAATCCATAATTATCTTCTCTCATAGGGCCCAACGTTTCTACCGGCGCCGCTGTGGTTCTCTATAAGGGATTAAATGCATAGTAATGCACAATCCACACAAACAACAGACTGACACACACACACACACACACACACACACACACACAATTAGTTGCACTTTAAGCGCCGCCTGTGCCACTCTCGTTCCCAATCCCCCTTAATGAAAGACGCATTATTTGTAACGCAATAAAGCGACGCAGGGTGGATGATAGGCCCTAAGTAAATGACTGCAGTAATTAAATGTGCACTGGTTCCTGTTTGCAGCATCGTACCTGCGCTAAACAAATTGGGAGCGTGGATCACTCTCCAGTGGAACAAATGCAGCGTGGCATGAACCACAGCCACGACCTCCTCCACTCCTCTCTGCTGTCTCTCTCACCGCAGATGGCAGCACTATAATAATTGCCAGGCAAACAATAATCCGTCTCTATTCCTCCCCCACATCCAGTTGTAGCTAGGGGCTGATAATATACTGTACTGCTTTATTTATTTTTTTATTTTTTATTTATTTTTTCCAGAAACCATTTGAATATTTCTTTGGCAGGAAATCGCATTACAGGGCTATTAAAAAGTAATTATTTGTACATAAATTCCCTAGGACTCGGCGACGGGTGCTGGCAGTGGCGATGTGAGCGGCTCAATACAAAGGCAGTTAGGCGTGTTTATTAAAAAAGCGCCGCTCCTTCATCATTCGCCGAGCGACTGCGTGTCAGCCAGCTCATATTTTGTAGCTCATGCTAATGTAATTACGGACAGCTTTAGCGCTGTCAGTGCGGAAAGGGAGGCGCTCATTACCGCGCTTATAAATGTTCATTTCGGTGGAGGCCTTCAGCTCGGGAGGTCTCTTCTGGAGCTCGTCTCAAGGGCGACTTCGGTTTTGTTCTCTTCATGGAGGCGTCATCGCTGATACGCTGGAATGGGTCTAAAGGAAAGCCATTGTTTCCATATTCGTCCAACTGCGCCAAGCCAGCCTTTGGATATATTTGTGTGAAAAAAATGTTCCCCCCTGCCCATTGGTTAATTACAATTTTTTTGGGAAAGCTGAGTTTAACTTCAATAGCCTGATTCTGACAGACCTGTTCATTTACATTTTGCATTTACATTTACGGGGGTGCTCGACCTACGACAGGGTTCCGTTCCTCAGCGTGCGTCGTAAGTCGAGTTTCAACGTAAGTCAAAACCCCTTTACATGAGCATCTATGTGTATAATTCCCTGAGCCAGTTCCTCTGTCTGTCCACCAGAGGGAGACACTCACCCACATGAGGCTCTGTTTCACCTTTTTCTGAACGTTTTATTGTATCTACTTTCACTTTTATTTTCAGACCATTAAAAGAGTTCGGGGATGGGAGGCAGCGTCGTAACCACGAATCATAATAATGATAATAATTATCATATAATGTAATAATCATAATAATAATCATATATTGTAATAATCATAATAATGTAATGGTACAGGAACTGGATGACTGGCTGCAATTGATTGAAGCATGAGATTTGCTCAGAAAATTATCCAGGAGAAGGTCGGTTCAAGCACAATGATCCAAAACACACGGGCAAGTCCAGTAAGTCGAGAATCCCCTGTATTCATTTAGCTGATGCTTTTGTACAAAGTGAAAGCTACAGGAGCAATCAAAAAATAATTCAAATATGCATCAATATGGCAAAAATCACTGCTAGCCCGAAAACAACCCTGAAGGAATGGTGGCCGAGTGCTTAGGACTTTGGTTTGGGACTTGAACCTGCAACCTTCTGGTCCCAGGGGCACTTTGAGCAAGGTACCATGCCCCCTTCACTGCTCCACCACGTGTGCATGTGTGATGGGTTAATACACAGATCACATTTTATTGTGGTGTGTTCACAATGACATGATGACTTTACTTTATCTAACATTTGCCAAAAAATGTTTGATGTTCCCCAACGAGAAAAAGATTAATATTTCTAAAGGTTTACATCCTGTTATATCTGGTGTAAAAAGAACAACATACCAACAGTCAAACATGGTGGTGGTAGTGCGATGGTCTGGACGGCTTTGCTGGTACAGGAACTGGATGACTGGCTGCAATTGATTGAAGCATCATATCTGCTCTCTACCAAAAATTATGCAGGAGAATGTAAGTTCAAGCACAATGATCCAAAACACACTGGAGGCTAAAAACCCTCCGATATGACTGAATTTAAATCGTTCTGCAAAAAAGAGTGGACCAGAAATCCTTCACAGCGAAATGCAAGACTCATTGCCAGTTAATGCAAACACGTGATTGCAGGTATTGTTATTACAATTATTAGATTAGATATAGATTAGATAGTAGAATTATTCAGATTTACTTTTTCACACAGGGCAAAGCAGGTTCGAAAAGCTTTTCCTTTTAAAAAATAACATCCTCATTTAAAAATTGCCTTTTGTATTTACTCAGTTTTTAAAAAAATAAGACTTTAAGAATAAGGCTTTTCCTTCTGTTGTGGAGTCTAGTAAAGCACCAGCAGTCTGATGGTCCTCTTTCCAGGACTGGGCTGTAGCCTTTGTTTGGATGTAGATGAACAAAGCTCATTAGCAGTGAGCATCCTGGCCAGTCTGAGCGAACGGCTGCGTGCTCCTTGTTTGGGCCTTTGCCTTGCAGCCCACTCTGATTCATAATGTACATGTTGCTCAGGCATATCATTAGCACTAATTGCTGTGTTTCCCCACCAGAGTGGAGCTGGAGATCCTAAGCCCTTCAGTCACAGCTTCACTGTGTAGAACATAAGACTGGTCTTGTGTTGAACTGAAAAATAAATTTAAATCTAAGATTAAGCTTAATCTGGGTCTGGGAATCAGCCTCTTAATGTGGGTTGCTTCATCAGTTGAAATGGGACTGAAGTTTTAGCCCTACTATCAGAAGATCATTTCGATCTCCAGTGATGCATAATTGTCCTCGCTTAACACTTGAATTCCAAAAAGCAACAAAAATTCTCATAAGGAGCTCACCCTTATTGCCCGCCGACAAACCTGCCCCCCTTTTCAGCTCAGTTAACCTGTTTTGCAATGTCCATGCTCCAGAAGGGTGACTGGAATGTGACTGAGTAAATTCTTTTGCTTTGTAACAATCCCTATTAAATAATTTAGATTATATTTCAATGTATAATTTCAAATTTCAGAAAGTTTTTGTGTTATGTATTATTTTTTTAAAATATTTATTTAGATATTTTTGTAATAATGAGTGGTTAGAATGGCCCCTCCCTCTTCCCCATTGAACAACATGATGTAATAAAATCGGCAGTCAGCAATTATACCATTTGGATTCACTTGGAGGAAGCACTTGCACGAGTGCGGGTGTTATCACATTGGGAAAACAGTGAGAATTGTGCAAGCAAACAGGAAAGCCACATACATGCAAATTGTGTGTAAAATGTAATCTTAAAATTTATCACAAATGTTCACAATTGTTTCTAATGCGCTAAAGCCTAAAGTTTGTTGGGTGCCCATGAGGTCAGCAAAGCTAAGCAACAAAGATACATGCCATTTTGGCAGCATTTGTTTACCGTATATCTTCCAATAGGAGCCCCGGAGGTTATTCAAAAAATTATTGGTATGGCCCTGTTTTTTAATAGAGACCGGTGATTATTGGAGATGGGCTATTATTTGCCTTGCAGACAGAATGGTGATGATATTTATGACCAAAAACTGTTGTGCAGCTTCTTCGCATTTATTATGACAGAAGTTTATCACTACTAATATCATCCCTCTGTCTGTTTGATGAGACTTGTCTGTGATCACGCTATTATTGTGGAAGTGGCCCCGTCCCAATCCTAAACCTGCATTACATTGTTCATAGTGTTATAGTCTCATAGTGCTGCATACAATGTAATACATTCTCTCAGCACATGCAGATTCCTCACAAACTGGTATGAAAGCTCACATTCGCACCCATAATGTCAGGTTATGTCTTTCTCATCCTTGTCATGTACTTCTTGGTAAATTACATTGTAAGCTTTTGTTTTCATGTGCCTGCAGTTTATGTTTTGAGATCCATGTTTTGTACCTTGGACTCATTAAAGTCTAGTTTTTGTTTGCAAAAACAACATTTGCGTCCAACAACTTCACAAACATTACAGATTGACCAACCTACCTAAGATGGACACATCAGAGGAATCAGCTTGGGGTTGGTGGAAGAATGGATCAGGGCTGGAGAGGATTTTGCCTCAGGATCCGGTGAACTGAGTGGCAGCAGAGAGGAGCCGAGGGGCAGCATTGAGGAGCCATGTGGCAGCAGAGAGGAGCCGAGCCGGCAGCAGTACGGAGCTGGTTCCTCAGCCTGGCGGACGGCCAAAGTGGGTCTATTGGCAGGGAAGAACATCAGTAATCGAGTCCGCCACTTTGTGATTTCAAGGAATCACCTGAAGGTGAAAAAGGATGACAAGAGTATCTCGATATCTGGAGAAGGGCTGGTTTTAGGCCACAATGATTGCAGTGGACTGCGAGTGAGCAGCAGTACAAGACAAGGTCACCTGAGGGACCTATGGGACATTTCTTGCCACCTAATGTGCACCACTCTCAGTTTATGCCAAAGACTGTGCCCCCGGTTCTGTATCCAGGGTCTCCTGGGTGGAAATATGCAGCCAATTACTGTTTTCTCAGGGTGGCAGTCAGGGCCAAGGCCGCTTGAGGGGCCCATTGGACAGTGTAGGCCTAGGCCCCAATTTCCGTGTGGACTTGCCATGTGTCCTTGTACCTGTACCCATGTTTTGTTTGAGCTCTTTGTACTTTTACAGAGGTTTTCCTTGCCTCTGTTGCCTTTGTCTCAGTAGTGGCTCGGACCCAAAATCTGTAAATTCTATAAAGCCGCTTTGTGACAACCTCAGTATAAAGCTCTATACAAATATAATTTACTTGACTTGACCTCCCGTACCTTTTTCTGTTTTGTTTCGAAAACATATTCAGTATTGGCTTAGCTGGATCTTCTCCCGCTGTGCGGAGGTCAAACATGGGTGTGCTCCAATGTTTGCGTTCGCCCCTGCACTTGGGTCCCATCTGCTAACTCTGTGCTGGCACCTTCGGACAAGGCACCAGTCAACTTATCAACTTAAAATCCATCCCTAGACAAATGTATGGTTTTCCAAAGGGCAAAGAAGGTGCAACACTAGAAGACTAGTATATAATAAACTGACAACTCTAAGATACATATGGGGTAAACAAGGCTACATAAGGCAAGATGCTGGATTAGACAAAAATGGAAATGGATAATATTAGTCTTATTATTGCATATAGATTGAAGGTACACATGCAGGTGAATACAATGTACTGTCCAAGAAAATTCACCATTTATACGTTGCTCAGAATGGCCAGTGAAATCACATACAGTGCTTTTTCGTAGAGCTGCATTCGGTTGAACTGATCATTAAAGCGCAGTCAGACGGTGCTCTGTACATATCAGGCAGCCAGGAGAGGGAGATGGTAATTATTGCGCTCTCCTGCAGGGGTTTCTGTTGCATACACATTGACAGGTGAGAAGAAAAAAAAAGAAGACAGGACTGCCTTGAAACTTCACTTTGGGTTTTACTTGCACATCTCCATATCTGCAGTGGAGGATGTATTGGGAGATAATGATGAAAGGGCATTTACAGTGTAATAGAGAGAAAAAATGGACACCAGCTGTTCTCAGACTGTGACAGAATTGCAGGAGATGTAGCCCAGCTCCTTGGTTAGTTTCAGCTTTTACCCACCATCACCCAGTTAGATTTTAGTGTCTGCTAGAAAAATGGCAGCCCACTTTTGAGATCAGATGTTAAATATTGCCTTAATTTCTACAAAATCTACAGGGAGGTGGGTGCATGGGGCTGTTCCTTCACTTATGCCAAGTCTTTGTCTTCACTTAACAGATGTGACTTATGAGTTAAAGCAAATTTGAGTCAGTTGCATGTGTCTCAAGATCAATACATGAGAGTTGGCAGCTGGCAACATCTGTAAAGTGCTGGACCTACAAAGCTGACAGTCAGTAATCAGTGAATGTCCAATACATTTGTCCTCAGCTCACTCAAACTGCATCTACCTCTTCATTTAGGTGGAGTAAACTTTATGATGCCGTGTTTGATGTATTGTGAGCTATAAAAATGAGCACAACTTGACTCCAGCGTTGAGCTACGTGGTGAACAATTTTAGAGGAAGTGAGTACACGCCTCACATTTTTGTTATGGCAAAGAACTCCCTGTGGATCTGAAAAAAGGAAAGGTTGCTCTACATAAAGATGGCCTAAGCTAGAAGAAGAACCAACACCCTGAAACTGAGATGCAGCATGGTGACCAAAACCATACAGTGGTTAAACAGGACAGGTTCCACTCAGAACAGGCCTCACCATGGTCGAACAAAGAAGTTGAGTGCACATGCTCAGTGTCATATCCAGATGTTGTCTTGTATAAGTGCTGCCAGAGGTTGTAGGGGTGGGGGGTCAGTCTGTCAGTGCTCAGAACATAAACTGCATCAAATTGGTTTGCATGGCTGTCATCCCAGAGGGATGCGTCTTCTAATGAAAATGCACAAGAAAGCCAGCAAAAGGTTTGGTGAAGACAAGCAGACTAAGTACATTATTACTGGTCTGATGAAACCAAGATAAACTTGGTTCAGATGGTGTCAAGTGTGTGTGGCGGCAACCAGGTGAGAAGTACAAAGACAAGTGTGTCTTGCCTACAGTCAAGCATGGTGGTGGGAGTTTCATGGTTTGGAGCTGCATGAGTGCTGCCGGCACTGGGGAGCTACAGTTCATTGAGGGAACCATTAATCATGTACCTTTGGAATACTGCCCTGCGGCCCAGTTTCCGAACACACCTCCAAGACGACCACTGCCTTGCTAAAGAAACTGAGGTTTAAGGTGCTGAACTGGCCAAGCCTGTCTCCAGATTTAAACCCTATTGAGCATCTTTAGGGCATCCTCAAATGGAAGGTGGAGGAACGCAAGATATAATAAAATATTTACAAAAATACAAGGTGTGTACTCACTCTTGTAAGATACTGTAGGGGAAACAAAAAAATAGTTTCTGTTCTAGTTTTTTGTGGGTGTGTGTGTTTTGTGCTGCTTTGCCATGAAAACCTATTCCATGAAGCTCTCTACACACTGGTTTGGCGCTGAGCTGAAGGCCACATGAAGTTTGTAGGTCTGTGACCATTGAGTTTGTGATCTCAGCAGCTGCTGACGAGGCCGAACACTTCGTGGCTGAGTTGCTGTCGTTCCAAATTGCTTCCACTTTGTTATAACACCACTGACGGTCGACTGTGGAATATTTAGTAGTGAGGAAATTTCACGACTGACTTCCTTGAAGTTCTACACCTGTGGCCCCGGAAGTGATTGGACCCTGAATTAATTTATGTTGATGGATGAGTGAACACTTATATACTGTATAAGGCGACTCACTTTACCTCTGTGTGTTAGCACAGACAGGTTGTTTTCTTTGTTTGTTATCTGGTTACTTCTCCATCAAGACGAAGGCTAACTCCCCGGTCAAGGGTCCTTCACTCTTCCCCTGCGACAGGACTGGAATTCAGAGAACCAAGGGACAGGCCAAAGCTAACAGAGAGCTAAGGGGAAAACCTACAGTCGTATACAAAAGTTTGGGCACCCCTTGATAAATAACAGATTTTGATGATTTTGTAATTAAAAAATATGTTAACACAGTCTCTCTAGGACATAATACACAAAATACACGTTTTTTAAAAATCAAAATTTCATGCATAGTTACTTTTTATGCCATAAATTGAACAAAAATAAAAATATTATAATGGCGCTGTGCAAAAGTTTGGGTACCCAAGAGTTCAAAAGTCTCGTTATAAGGTTTCAGTTTTAATCAGTTTACTTTATATCTAATACATGGCAACAGCTGTCATTAGTAAATGTCAGCTGGTTCCAATTTTACATTTTAAAAAATACTCTGACTCTTCAAACCTTGTGTAACCAAATGTAATTAATTGGGGGGTGGATCTATCATGTGGAGGGAAGAATGGATTCCACTAAATACCAGCAAATTCTGAAGGCAAACATCACATCATCTGTAAAAAATGCTGAAGCTGAAAAGAGGACGAGCTTCTACAACGGGACAATGATCCTAAACATACTGTATCGAGGCTGGGAGGGAGCTACCGCTCCGGCTGCTGTAAAGCATCATGGGAGTAAGGTTTACAGGGTTTTTTTGGGTGTTTCAGGGTGAAGTTATGTCAGTGTAATAAAGTTTACCAGTATGACCAAGTGTTCTGGTGTGTGCAGATGGTGGCAGTCTGCACTCACCCTAGCCGTGAAAATTAATGCGGCCGCCATCCAATCAACACACGGGGGCGAAGTGTGTAGGGTGAACTCTCCTGGAGAGGGTGCCCAGGTTCCCAGGCTGTTAATTAAACCAGAAATGAGCTGCGTCCTGTTTGTTAAACTGAGCCCTTGGTGTGAGTGTCCTTCTCCTCAGCCGACAGATTTTCATACAGGAAATTTGTCACAATACTTTCAAAATCCACCATGGACGACGTCAAGAGACGCAAGCTGAAGGATTGGAATGGCCATCACAGTTCCCTGATTTAAACATTATTAAAAATTTGTGGGTAGATCTTAAAAGAGCTGTGCATGCAGGACGACCAAAGAACATTACAGAACTAGAACCTTTTGCAGGAAGAATGAGAGAAAATCCCAAGTACAAGAACTGAAAGACTTTTAGGTCTAAAAAGCATTTGAAGCCTTTACACAAGGCCATAATAATGTTTTTATTTTTTATTTTTTGTTCAATTTATGGCAAAAAAGTAACTATGCATCAATGTTTGCTGAAAATATTGTGTATTTTTTCATGTCCTAGAGAGACTTTTTTTTACATCTTTTCGTTTACAAAATGACCTAAATCTCTCATGCAAAAGTTTGGGTACCCCTTAATAAATAACATAAAAATTCCACAAAGTGTTTTCCGCTTGTAAATATGTGAACATTGGTGCAGGTGTGATGGAGATTGTAAATATTGTATAATGCGATAATGAAAAGACTTACATAGTTGCAGTGAAATGTTATTTTTATTTGTTCAGCTTGGATGATATTTGAACAGATTAACGGTGTAGGGCAAGACCAGAAGCTAATGTTGAATGTGTGTGATCACAGAGCATTTGAGAAAACTGTTATCACTTAACACAGTCCAACACTGCATCCAAAAATGCAACCTGAAACTCTATTACAGTACACAGAGAGGAAGACAAAATGTGACACTGTTGAGTCCTCTGGACCTGGTTTCCTTTTGAGATGGAGCGAAAGACAGTAGAAACGTGTGTTGTAGTCAGATGGGGCCAAGCTTTAGCTTATTTTTGAGAAAACAAGGCCCACGGCAATGCCGACTTGCAAATGTGTAAGGGTAATATGAATGCAGAGGTGTATATACTGTATGGATTTTAGAGAGACACGTGCTGCCATCAAGGTGACATATTTTCCTAGGGTTAGTGTCCAAGGTTATTTCAAGAAGATAATACCAGACCCAATTCTTCTTGTGTTCCAACAGCGTAGCTTCATAGACACAGAGTGTATGTGACCGACTGGCTCTCCAGAAGTCCAGATTGGCCTCCTATTGCAAATGTATTAAGCATCATGACGAGGAAAATGCTTATTGAAACAAAAAGCACTTATTCTTTAAGATAAGATAAGAAAATCCTTTATTATAATCCTAAATTTCACATTGTTACAGCAGCAAACAGAGTATTAAGAAGAAACAATAAGTAAAACAGTTATGGGTGAGATAAAGTAAGGCTAAAAATAAAATAATATACTATTACAAAAGAAGATATAAAAAGTATTTACACACAATAAATAATAACCAACAGATATGGTGTAGAACACTAAACTAATAACAATTGTAAAGTGAGTGTAGAGTGTTTCCAGTGTACATTCACAAACATAAAATATTTTAATATGTTTTAAATGCTTGGTTGTAATGACTTTCTGTCTGTTTATGATGTGTCAGGTTTGCGTCATGCATGGGGGGATCCTGTTACATGAACAGCATGAGAATAATTAAATTACGTTGGAATGGTTTCAAGGGACAAACCATAAATATCTAATCTGAGATATGACTCATCTAACTCTCATGCACAGATTAACACATTAAAACCTTGTCCACATGTAGCTGGTATTTTTGAAAACGTAGCTTTTTCTGCATTTTCTCAGAGTTTAAATGTCTTACAAGGTGAAAACAGCATTTTTGATAAGGAAACTCTCTTTGATGTCACACTGTGTGACGAGATTGTACCAGAAACAGTAATGACGTCCTCCTTCCAAGGCTTCTGATTGGCCAAATCTGCTGAACGGTTTAGGGTCTTAGCGCCACCTGCTGCTTTGGCCTTTGACATTGTTTTTTGCATTAATGTGTGGACAGAGATAAAAAACCGTGCCTGTTTCAAAACTACCCAGAGCTTCAGCATATATTGAATAAGTTTATAATTATGAGGGATTTGGTGTGTGCAATGTGGACAGAGATATTTTTAAATGCGTGCTTGTGTGTAACAATGATTCAAACTGTATCAACGCATCGACTGAAATAGTGCATGATCCAATGTATCAATCTGATAACTTTTTTACTTCATTTTACTGTGGGCAGTGTTTTTTGTTCTTAAAAATGGCTTTTGCTTTTGACTTTATTGATGTATTTAATCTTTAGTAATAAAATGTTTATGATTCAAATGTATTTGCATGTTTGCATTGATGAAAATTTAGCAGATGCTAAATATAATCATATTTCATACTGATGGCAGACCCCAGTATCGAACCGAATGACATCGCTGGATATTTTAAGGTATCGGAAATGATTGAGTCGTTGCCTAAAATAATCAATATCTGATTTACACTCCTTTTTTTTCAAACAAAAGTGTTAATCACATATTTTCAAAAATACCCGGCTACATGTGGACAGGGTCTGATTTGCACCCTGAGTTGCCTGGAGGCTCTGGAGTGAGTGCGAGGGTAAGAGTGAACAGCAGGTGGGTCAGGAAGAGGCCTTCACTCCCAGTGACCAGAGCCTCACAGACCAGACTCCTGTTTCCCTGAACACATCCAGCGATATCCGTGCAGCTGAAATAAACACCAGCGCTGGCAAACGTATGGAAAATTGAGATGTAGAAGATGATTGGCACTGCAGGCTACATCCCTAATCCAGTTATGCAAAAGCTGCGTTTGCTACGTCCCTGGAAATATATTCACTGCTTTCCTTGTTACCACTGTGAGCGAGGTGGCATTTCTCAACATGTCACGAGCCGCCGTGATTTGATTACGACTCTACCAAGTGCTTCATCCACATATTCAATCTCGCGCGGAAGCGTTCACACACGAGCGAAAAACCACTTAAACACTCAAAAGCATGATTGGTCATTTAGCGCTTGACCTGGCGCTGGTGTTGGCGGACGCTGCCGGGCTATTTATAAATGCTTCCCCTGGCCGCTGGCGGACTGACCTTCCCGGAGAACAGAGGGGCAGGGTGAGCCGAGGCAGGGGGCGCTGACCACCGGGGTCAGGCTGGTGGGCAAAGTGCGGGTGGAGCCTTTCCAAACAAACACTATGACCCCTCTCTCTCTCTCTCATGCCCCACCTCTTCTGTGTCCCTCTCCCTGCTCCTCACAGCTCTGAATCACTCAGCCCGTTTTGCCTTTCAAGGGCCGGTGAATCACACAGCGACTACGGGGAGCGCTGACATTTAAAGGGAGCAGATGAGAAGCAATTAGCATGCTTTGCAAAACAATTAGAACACACAGGCGACACAGCTGATCAAACACTGGCCTCCCGGTGCGCTCCCAGCTCGGCCTGCTCGAGCCAGGCTCCACCCGCGCTGCTGATTCCTCACAAAACTCCACCCGCGCCGTCCGGCTACGTCTGCTTGCCCTCTGCGGCCAAGCACAGCGCCGCTAAAGCTCGGAAACATCACAGGTCTGATTGTCGCGGCCGAGCGTTGGTAGACCACAGACAAAAAGGCTGAGAGGTTTTAATGAAGGCCCCTTTACAAATACACACACACACACAGCCCTTTAAATTGGGAACAGCCGCACAGCAGATGAAAGGCATGCTGGGTAAGTTCTGTGAAGGCATTGCTGGTGTGTAAAACAGGTTTACTGCTCTCTCTATATGAGTCATCCACACATGTGTATTTCTGGTTTGACAAACTGTCGTTTCTGGCAGCTTCTGCAATGGAACATCCGGTGTGAATACATCCTCGAATAAAACTAATTATCAGATACAATTGTAAAGGTAAAAGGGATCATGACTCTAAAGGTGTCTACACACCGCAGATTCAACAAGTACACACTCTAACAGGAAGCAACAGAAACTACAGGTTCCGTTATCTCGTCATTTCGTTTCTCACTGTGAGAAAACTGGAATAATATCAGATATGTCGTTTTGCTCAATGAAATAATATAGTGTTGATCTGTATCAAATACTATTTCTGCCGTTTTTAAGGCTGTAAATACTTGTGTAAATGGAAAACGATGTTTCTTACATTAGACATACTAGTTTATGTGGTGTGATCAGACTGTGATGGGTTCAAGATTCAAGATTTATTGTCATATGTACAATGCACAGGCACATGTACAATTCATCATTGTTGATAATCAGCCTACGATGGTGGTGTCATCAGCAAACTGTATGATGGTGTTGGTGCTGTGTCTGGCTACGCAGTCATGTGTAAACAGGGAGTAGAGCATGGGACTCAGGACGCACCCTTGTGGGGTACCAGTGTTAAAGACCAGGGTGGAGGAGGTGCTGAGGTGGGTCAGTGAGGAAATCCAGTATCCAGTTGCACAGGGAAGCACCAAAACCCAGACCCAGTTTCTGGATTAATTTGGATTGAATGACTGTGTTGAACGCAGAGCTGTAATCCACAAACAGCCGAGCACAACAGACCTGTTGCAGCGGTAGGCAAACTGCAGGGGGTCTAAACCGTTCGGTATAATAGTCCTGATGTGACCCATGACCAGCCTCTCAAAGCACTTCATTGTGATGGGTGTGAGTACGACTGGACAGAAGTATTTTAAACAGTTCACCTTGCTTTTCTTGGGGAGTGGAATGATGGTTGTGTTTTGGTGACCGGTGACGCACTGATTGATGCTTTGCACTGACAAATCTACCGATCAAACCTTCACTCACCAGCACTGGAGATTACAATGTAATAACCAGATTTTCAATAAAGGTTCCTCTCTCACTGGATCTGCTGATTGTGTATATGTACAGTATAATTAACAGTAGGTGAGAAGCTGTTTAGCTGTTTAAGTAAAAATATATTTCTGATTCTGCAGGAATTAATCTGATTACAGAATTCAGTCTCCCAATATTTGCAATGTAAGGTTGAAGTCTGATGATAATCATTTATCTACATTCAGTTCCCCATAATGACATTCAAAACAGAATCTTAGTTTTTTTCTTTTTAATAAATGTACAAAATTGTCTAAAATATCACATTTACATACTGTAAGAATTCAGACCTTAACTGTTGAGATGTTCCACTACTAGTGTAGACACAAGATATCGATATGGCGATATATCATCATTCTTGCTTACACGATACGATAATCGATATGCCGACAGCAATATTGATATTTAATTAACAAACATTCACTGCCAATTTGACTCACCAACATCACTACTTTCTGAATCTAAAGTCTGGGTTCACTTTGCTTCACTTTTAGAACATTGATGGAACAGGCCGTGGATTATTTTATGACGTTTGTGTCTCTTTCCCGAATGAAGCTACAACCTGTCAATGTTATAAACATGTCAATAAAACACACATCGCTGGAGAACTTCTTTCAAAAAGAGGGAAAATATCCAAAAATGATCATCCCCACTGATTTTAAGCGCTTGCTGAACTGTCCTTAATAATAATTTTGATGAAACAAAAATGTAACGCTCAGTAATTAGTTTCAGCATAGAGAGAGTTAAACTAGAAACTGCACAAGAGGACCCGCCTTCCAAACACACATCATCGATGTGATTGGTGGAGACCTGACAACTCTTGACTCATTTCATGGGAGCAATGCATTATGGACTATGTATTGTCTGGTATATACGGCATAAAAAAAGTTAGAAAGAGATTTAGAATAATAATTTCTATTGGCAGCACAACACTAGACACTAAACACTACAATAATTAAAGCCACGGGTCACAAGTCTTTGCATTGGTTGGTTTCTGAAAAGTGCATTCATGGTGAAGTTATAAAGGCACTGCATTCACTCTGAAGCCAAATTAGTGGTTCCTTATTCTTCTGACCATGATAGCAAGAAAATAGAGGGAATTAAATTGATTGGACACTATTGGGAAAGGCACAGGCCTCATAGCTGACAATGCTTATCAGAGCAAAAACCAAACCATGAGGTCAGAGGAGCTGTCTGCAGAGCTCAGAGTCAGGACTGTTGTAAAGCACAGTACTGGGGACGGCTACAAAAAAAGTGCTGCACTGAAGGTATCCAAGAGCACAGTGGCTCCATCATCCTCACATGGAAGAGGTTTGTCTCAACCAGAACTTTTCCAAGAGCTGGTCGCAGGCCAAATGGAGCAATTGAGGGAGAAGGGCTTTAGTTAGAGAGTTGATCTAGAACCTGATGGTCACTCATAACCCTTTTCCACTGCACTGGTGCCGGTTCCGGGTGATCATAAACCACGCCCACTTCACAAAACAAAAATGGCGGAACACATCTTATGTTTTAAGGTGAATCTCCAGCACTGAGATCATATCTTCATGTTCTAAATTAACTTTTTTTGCATCTTTTAGACACTGAAAGAAATTATCAATGAAAAAAGACGACAGGTGAGATTTGTAATCACTTCTGGCTTATTTGCCGGTTATTCATTTTTCTAGTCACAGACTAGCGTTAGCGTAAACACCCACCCACACCTAATGACATCACAGGTTCCCAGCCCCAGGACCAGGAAAAAGTTTGTGAAAATTGCGAACTGGCCAGAAACGACACCAGCACCAGTGCAGTGGAAAAGCACCATCAGTGTCCTAGCTTACGTCACCTTAATAATCCTTTTACCAAGAAATAATAATAATAATAAAAAATTTAATTCCTCAACACACTGCTGTCTTTTCAAATAGTACTTTTTTCATTTCCAATTTTTTATCTTTTTTTTTTTTTTTTCCCCCGACCTTGGGATTGTGAAATGCTCTATATTAATTCAACTTACGGCTATTTTTATTCACTATTGTTATTATTATTATTGTTGTTATTATTATTATGCTCATAACACTTTCACTTTCACTAGAAATTAACCTCAAACCACACGTAAGTGATGGTAAGACTATGACACTGTTAACAGTCTGATACGGCAAGATTCCCTCATCCCATTCCCTCCCACACTACACTCCCATGGTTCTGTCTTTTCTCTTCCTTCACCCCTCCATGCTCCTCAGTTTCTCCCTCTCTTCTCCTCCTCAACAGAACCCGGTGGTGTACAGTTCCACAGCAGCGCTGGCAATAGGGGAGTACACATCAAAGACCTGGCGGAGGGAAAAAAAAAGGAAAAACAAGAGGAGCACAGGGATAAGAGGCTGGATCAGTGGTGTCACACTAAAGCAAGGAAAGAATAATAGAATCTGCATAATGCTGTTCTCCCCTTTCCCCCGGGCCCCCCTCCCTGGGCCCCACAGGGCTTTGTGAGTAATATATGGAGGCTCTCAGGATGCTCCGGGCTCCGCCGCTTGTTTATAGGAAAAATAAAGTGCAGAGTAAACTGCAAACAAAGCAGCCGGAGCGTCGCTTAATGGCCTCTTCCTCCGCCTACTGTACTTTCCCTCCCTTTCTTCTCTACAATCTCTCTCGCTCTCCCTCTCCTAAGCCTGCAGTCCGATCATTTGCTATTTTTCCGCTCTCCTCTTGACAACCTGACAGCAAATTACACTCGACTATTTTTGTCTTTGAGTAAAATGCCGCTCAGTGGTCATTTCATTAAAACCGGCTCCATAATTCCACATAGCAGCTCTACAAATCGTCCTCCTCCTCCTCCTCCTGCAGGAGCCACAGTTGTCTGGTTGGGAGGTGAAGTGGAGGTCCCAGCTGGAATGTGACTGGTCCAGCGCTGCTCCACATTGGCTGTGTGATGGGAAGTGTGTGAGTGTGTAATGAGCACATGGATCAGAGCTGGGCTCAGTGAGTGTGTAGTCTCATAAGGGGCTGCTGCAGGATGAATATCCTCCTCTCTGAGGGAGTTTAGCCCTGATTATCGGGCGCTTGGCGAAGAAGACAGGAGCTTACCTGTTCTCCGGGTGTAATATGAGGAGCAGGCCACGCTGCGAGATTTCACAGACCAAAGTCTAAATCCCTCATAATTGACTGCAAATCTGAGCTCAGTATTGTTGAGAATAATCCTGAACTTTTCTTCTCATGTGTGTGTGTGTGTGTGTGTGTGTGTGTGTGTGTGTAGTGGTTGCAGCATGAGGGGCAGGAGGGAGGATCTGCTGACTCATTAGATGCCGAAGCCCAGACTCATGTAGAAGGGTACATGTGAAAATGCTGATTTTTCATCCACACGAGCAGTTTTGTACCTCAGTCAACAAAAAATGATATGTGGCACTTAAAACCCTAAACCATACAGCAGTGTTGACCAATCAGAAGCCTTGGTGGGGGAAGTCATGTTTCTGATAGGCGGATGGAAACAAGTGTGGTGCGCAATGTGACGTCCAAGGAAAAAATCCCAATATGTTGATGTTTATTGTAAATGATTTATTTAGGTTATTTTTAACTACACATTTTAAAGTTTATTGAATAGATACATCACTTTGAGGTCTACATGTCTTATTATCCAGGAATTCATTTAACAGCAGGCACGCAGTTGGTGTAAGAAAGAGGAAGAGAAGAATATACCCGTGAATACAAATTGCAAGAATACAAAACAGATAGAGAGAAAAGGACAAACAGCACTACAGAAATTTTAATGTCTACGCATCTGAAAATCGCAATAATATAACCCGACTCTTACAGTGTGAAAACACTGATTCGCTTCTTCTGGCTGAACCAGCGCGGTTCCCTCACACTGAGCCTCTGGTACCAGCGCGGTTCCCTCACACTGAGCCTCTGGTACCAGCGCGGTGCCCTCACACTGAGCCTCTGGTACCAGCGCGGTGCCCTCACACTGAGCCTCTGGTACCAGCGCGGTTCCCTCACACTGAGCCTCTGGTACCAGCGCGGTTCCCTCACACTG
>JBBIGC010000020.1:13481648-13502042 GCA_037576955.1 Lepidarchus adonis
TTAAAACATATTTAAAGACTAAATTACTTCAGGTGTGTGTGTGTGTGTGTGTGTGTGGTGACTCTGGAAGTGGACAGGGTTGTCCTGGTAAATGTTCGTGGACAGTGCGAGAGCTGAGTGGAGCAGGAGACAGGGTCTCGTGTATTTGGTCTAATTAGGCTGCTGCAGGTGGGGGTGTGGGTGAGGGTGGGGTTGGAGGCGGGTGAAGCAGGGATAAGCTCAGCCCCTCAACTCTGACATTTAGAGATGGTTTGCAGTTTAATTTAAGCCTCGTGTTGCTCCTCAAGTCTGCACTGTTCCTGTCTGGTCTTTTCGTTTCACACCTGCAGAGTGACACACTGAGAGAAGAAAAGAGCGGTGGGTGAGAAAGGAAAGTGCGAGAGAGAGACAGCAGGAGAGGGAGAGAGGCAATTCTTTTTTTGGTGATTAACAGTAAGTTAAGAAAGCTTTTAAACTCAAACTTACAAAGGACAGAGTCTCCAAATGTTTCAGCAGAATGTGAGGTTTCTAACTCATTTGAACTTCCTGTCAGGATGAATCAGAGGTAGAGATCAGCATGTGAACCAGATTCCACACTGTACTTTGTTTTCCATCTCTGTATAAAATGATGCTGCTGTTATAGTTTCAGAGGCATCAAAATATCAAAATTTTATATACACATGGTTTTATCTGCGGTCAAGAGAAACTAATTGTTTTGGACGTCTTACTGCCTACAATAATTGCATCATCAATATTTTCCAAGAAAATATGAGCAACATCTTTAAAATTTAAACAACCTCAGGGACATACTTGGCTTGCGAGGTACTTTTAAAATTACCAAATCAAAATGATCTACCATGTGTATATATATATATATATACACATACACAGTCATTACAGTTGACAATGTCACAGTTGTCATTAGTAAATATCATCTGGTGTCCATTTTAAAGTTTTACAAATACTCTGACTCTTCAAACCTTGTGCACACACCTGTGGGCACTCAACAACCATGGGTTCCTCTAAGCAGCTGTGTAAGACTCTGTAAATGAAAATTATTAATGCCCACAATGCAGAAGAAGCTACAAGAACATAGCAAAGCGTTGTCAGTTTGCAGTTTCCACAGTGAGAAATGTAATTAAGAGATGGCAGTTCAGGGGAACTGTGGAGGTCAAGATGAGATCTGGAAGATCAAGAAAATTCTCAGAGAAAACTGTTGCTGGTCAGAAAGACGAATCAAAATCCCCATTTAACTGAAAAAACCTGCAGGAAGATTTAGCAGACTCAGGAGTGGTGGTGCACCGTTCCACTGTCCTTCATGGAAGAGTCAGCAGAAGAAAACCTTACCTGTGTCCCCATCATAAAATCCAACATCAGCATGCAATGGAATGTCTACAGAAGCCCCTGATTTAAACATCATTGAAAATTTGTGGGTAGATCTTAAAAGAGCTGTGAGCAAGACGACCAAAGAACATTACAGAACTAGAACCTTTTGCAGGAAGAATGGGAGAAAATCCAAAGTACAAGAACTGAAAGAGTTTTAGGTCTAAAAAGCGTTTGAAGTTGTGAAATCTACTAGAGGAGGTGTTACTAAGTAATGATCGTCAAAACTTTTACCATAATAATGTTTTTATTTTTCTTCAATGTATGGCATTGTAAGTGCGCATCAAAGTTTGCTGAAAATCTTTTCAATGACAAAAACACATTTATGAGGAGATGCCTTTGGCCTAAGACTATAGAATATACGTATGATTATCCTCACGCCTACTGAAAACACATGGACAGAAAACTACTTTATTTCACCTGCCTATTTCAACTGCCTCCTCATATTGAACTTTTAGTTTTATGTTCATATTTTTTCTATTTATTTATCGCTCTCCGGTTTCGACCAGAGGAGGATGGGTTCCGCTTCTGAGCCTTAGTTCTTTTCAAGGTTTCTTGCCACTGTTGCTTTTTTATAAAAATCGCTGTATAAATTAAATTGACTTAATATAAAAAAACAACCCAAAAAATAAGAAGCCACCTGGAGTGACAAATTTTCATAAGTCGAGTATGACGTAAGTTGAGGACCCCCTGTATTGTTAGTCAGAACTGAAACACTGTATCCTGTCCTCCATGGTGGTGTGTCCCAACTCATCCAGCGCTTTCTGCTGTGACTCAACAGCATCTTCTGCCACAGATGCATCTTCTTTGTCCTCAACCTTCTCGCCACACTTGTCTTCAGTTAACTTTCTCTTGTGGGTGCGACAAGAATGCAGATGTTCAAGGTTGCTTTCAAGCACGCTGGTTAGGTATCTAAGGAATCTCTTTAGTGTCAAAGAATAAATGAAAAAAAAAAAAAGTTTATTCAAGTGCTCAGGACCTCCAGGGCCACATGCTTCTCCATGGTGGCCATTGTGAGTTACTGAACACTCCATGGTTGCTCAGCAACAGTGATATATTCTTAATAAACCTTCTTGTTGGAAGAAATGTTTCTGGTCATTATTATAAGCAATAAAGTATTTATTATATATATATATATTTTTTTTAATAATTATAATTTTTTATAATTTTATAATTTTTTATTTATTCATTCATTTGCAAAAGCTTTGATTGGACAAGGGGGGTTTATGACGTTATTAACATCCCCATCACTGAAGTGTGTAAAGACAAAACTGGGCCACCCTGCGGCTGGTGTTTATTGTAATTATCAGTATTAAATTATTGAAAATGTGTTTTGTCTTTTATTGTTTGTTAATTCATAACAAAAGCTATGTTGGGGCAGCGGAGGCCTAGTGGTTAGGACTTTGCCTCTGAGATCAGAAGGCCACAGGTTCAAGTCCCAGCCCGGGCACCACTGAGGAACCATTGAGCAAAGTACCGTCCTCACTTCACTGCTGCCCGGGCGCTGATGATAGCTGCCACGTGTGATGGGTTAAAGGCAGAGGACAAAATTTCATTGTGGTGTATTCACAATGATTGGAAATCACGAATCATGATTGGTTAATGGTTTTTTATGACATGGTACAGTATAAACATTACCCTGACTAATGTACAAAAACAAAATTGAGCCATAGTATGGAGTAATTTACCCCAGTGTCACCACAACAATAATTTAATTACACTGAACAATGCAAAGATTAAAATCTAGTCCTCAGACTAAAGAATTAAAAGACTGATTTCATATCAATTGAGGTCCTAATGAACCTGTCGAAAGTCTGGGCCTGATCTTACAGAGGGCATAACCGTATCTCTCCAACGATAGGCCGTCCCACAATATAGTTTTTAAACCTAAAAGAACAGCCTAAGAAAATTCGCCTCATGTTTTTAGCCGCAATTAGCCACAAATATTGAATATACTAATAATAGCATTATACCGTAATTGAGTGTAAACTATTAAATTGACATTTGAAAAATTCTACAGCGTATTTCTTTCGTTGCAGCACGATATCCTAAAAATATAAGGTCCAGGTCGTTGCTTTTGTGAAGTAACATCTGGAAAATCCGAGATGAACATGTGTCCGTCGTCAGCAACAGCAAAGGTCGCAATTGACTGCGTTTATGGATCTGATTATGAAGGATTTGAAGAAAGAAAGTGTAATAATTTTTGCATTTCAGTGTTGTAAATATTATATTGAAGAATTTACATGGAGATGGATGACTGACATCGCTGTACTGCAGAACAATTACAGCTCTTAGAAGGAGGATTTGAAGAACCATTAAAAAACTAGTAGAGGTTAGGTACTTTCTCACACTACAAGAACCATGAGTGACCTCAATACAAGCCCAGAACTTGATCTGAAAGAGTGTTATTGCAAAAGTTAGATTCATTGCTCACTCACTGAGTAACAGCTGAAGAACAAGTTTGTGTTTTATATTGTTATTGGTGACAATATAGTGTCATTTGTGTTTGTGCTAGATATCTGGGGAAGTCGCACATGATTGACAAAGAGCAACAGCCAATCAGAGGCGGAACACTTTCACGGCGTAGTTCATCAGTACAGCGCTGGGACAAAGGAAATTACAATTACAGCTAGTGAGGGCTCCTTTAAATGTGGGGTGCAAACTCTATCCATCCACCAGCTTTGGTGAGGGTGGGTGTCATGGCCACTGAACTACTCTGGTCAGAGTAAACTCGGGAGCTGTATGGTTGGTGGTGGAACCGGTGCTCATTCCTTCCTGTGAGAGATCTTGTAGTGTGAACACTCAGGTCGCAGATCAGTCATGTGATTGTGTGTAAGGATCTTGGTCTATCGGTGATCACATTATCTAAAATCGTGAAGTGTAATTCCTCAGAATATATGAACTTATGGCCACTAAGCCGCTCATCCAGACTGGAGTACACTCGTCTGTATCGCTATGGTTACCCTCCCTTATGGTCTGTAACACCGACACCTCTTGTATTGTTGCTTATCATGGCTTTTAGGAACTCAGAGTCTGGATGCTATGGTTACTATCTGCATGGGACACTCGTCACTATTCTGGTTGTGTTACATGTTTGTCTTTGGACCTCTACTCTGGCTGGTCTTTCACATCGTTGGCCCAGCGACTGCTGCCTGATCTTCTGCCTCTTGTGGTGACGGTCACTTCCACTAAGTCACGCGAGCCACTCAGGAGTTTTTGGATCGGTTGGAGTTTGGCTGGTATGTTCTTTAACCAGGGGTTTGGAGTTCACACCAGCTCATCTATGGACCTGGTTTCACCATGCCATCAGGACCCGGGGCCATTGCTGCCCATTGCTGCTATGATCATTGTGAATCCTGGATCTCTTCTCACTGCTCTTCACCCATTTTACACAGTGGGAGGAGACCAGAGAACCCAGAAGAAATCCATACAAAACACTGGGAAAAGTTGAATACTCTACAGACACCCGTGGTCAACCTGGGGGACAGAACTCAGGACCTTCTAGGCTACAGCATGAACCAATTATAATAATAACAATTAGTGGTAGTAGTAGTAATACTATTACTATTGGTAGTATTATGATGATTATTATTAACCCCCCGAAAACTGTCTGGTCACTGTAGCTCCTGGAGACAAAGATCAAGCCTGACTGAAGTTCTTCTGATATATTTGCACCCCCCACACACACCCAGACCTCAAGTCTTTCTCTTCATCCTTCCATCACTCGCTTTGTTCTGAGCTCCTGCTTTTGCTGTGCTTTATTAAAAATGATGTCTTCACATCATGCTGCACTGTCATATTAGTGAAATATTAATGTCATGGATGCGTCTGTTGTTCTCCCGGCTGTTAGTGCATGTGTGTCTGTGTAGCATCTTTCCATTTGCTGTCAGGTTAAAGAACAGACAATGGAGAAGGTGCTGTTTTTTTCAGTTTGGCGTCTTGGTGTCAAACATGAAGATACAGGCCGTGAAATAATGGGGTCGAACTGGAGGAAGAGAAGAAGCCTCCGAATTTTCCAGAAGGTGCGATGAAAATGTGTAGGTGTGCGTTAGGTTTCGGGTGGAAGCGAAGGGACGGTGTTGCAGGCATTTTAAGAGAGAAACCACATTTGGAAGAGTGTAGGTGGTCTGTTTTTCGGGGGTGGGGGACGGAAAACAGCGAGGAAGCGTATTGTTATCGAGCGTGTGCTGTTTTTAGTGGGAAAGAGGTGTGTTTTGGCTCAGAGGAGTGAGAGGCGTGTGGGTTCCCATCTTTGGAGAAGGACGCAGAAACATTCTGGTGGAGCGCAGAAATTCATTCTACAGTGTTAAAACACGGGTGGAGGACGGCAGACATGTGTGTCACTATCCCAGGCTAATTCTTCGCAAGCTTTTCTGCTGATGACAAAAAATGGAATAATTTAAGTACCGTGGAAAGCGGGATGGTGCGTTCTTCTAAAAGGGCCTTGAGCTCATGTCCTTGAAGTCTTCACAATACCTCCACTCATGTCTTATCACTTTGGCAGTTGAATAACATACACCCACCCACTGGAACACACATTCACACTCCTGACCTTGTCCACATCACCCTAACTGCATTATTTTACTCCTGATTGGTTGAGGAGCCTGTGTTGATCTGCATAAGCCATGCTAATGTATGCGGAAAGATCTGGACACTCTGGCGGTGATGCTTCAGCACCTTCCGTCTCTCGCGTCGATTTTAAATACGTTTCTACGTCAAGAAAACCGGTTTCCATCTTCGCTGATGCAGGTATACGGTAAACTTCGTGTGTGTGTGTGTTATTGTGGCCGCCGTGGTGACACACCCAGGGAATCGAATGATCAAAGGAAACAAGGCCTTTCTTTATGGCTCACTCTGTCTTTATTGTGTTTATTGTCTGTGCTCCACTGGGGCTGAAACGCCAAAGCCTTGTCAATTAAACCCCCCCTGTCAGCCCTCTCCACTGATAAAACACTTCCTCTTCTGAAGGCCATGCCACGCATTCACTCGTGCAGAGGTGTGTATGGAGAGAAAGGTGTATTGAATTTCTTTACAGCGGTGTCAGTCCGTTCAATCTGCCTTAAACAAATAGCTGCACAATGGAGGAAAAACAATGTTTTATTCTCAACTGGAATCTTTCCTTCTCATACACCAGTTCATCAAACAGTAGTGTAGACCAGTGGTCCAACATTTTTGACCCCAGAGCATTTTGCTTCTGACCAGTTTAATGGTTTAACAAGTCGCATCATCTTCATTCCAGAAATCTCAGCTCCAATGACTGAACATCCTGGTGAGAACCTTCTCCTCGCTCCTCACTCACCGTACCTTGACTTTCTGGAAAGTTCTCTAGATGGGAGCAGGAGGTGGACGTTCACATCAGTCTCTGGTCCGAATCAGCAGCTTCTGAACTTCTACCAAATCAATCTTTGTCACGACATTACTGGTACGTTAGTACAGCACACGTGAGGGATGTTCTTGTGTGCAAGCTTCACAGCACAGTGGTGTACAATAAGAAAATAAAAGAACAATAAATAAATATGTACATGAATATGCATGATTGCATGTATATACAGGTGTAAATTTGTATAAACACACACAGTGAGAGTGTGTATGTGCATATATAAACACACATTCAGATTATTTGCAATAGAAAGGAAGGCAAAATGGAGTGTAAAATATGCGATATTGGAGTGCAAAATATGCAATAGAGTGCAAAATATGCAATATCGAGTGTAAAATATGCGGTATTGGAGTGCAAAATATGCAATATCGAGTGTAAAATATGCAGTATGGAGTGTAAAATATGCAATAGAGTGTAAAATATGCAATATCGAGTGCAAAATATGCAGTATGGAGTGCAAAATATGCAATATCGAGTGCAAAATATGCAATATCGAGTGCAAAATATGCAGTATGGAGTGCAAAATATGCAATATCGAGTGCAAAATATGCGGTATGGAGTGCAATGTGGAGTTCTGTAGTTCTGTGCAAGTTACACTCTCTGTGTGCAGGAGACTTCTGGTCCAGAAAGATCTCACTGAGCTTTTCCAGAGGAGCTGGGCAGCACTGCTTTAGTCTGATTCTACCAAATATCATAGATCAGCAGCTTCATCACAACTATACGTGAAAACTAAACCCAGATCTGAATGATGAATGGCCTGTTCCTATGAGGGTAGATGCTTGGTGTCAGCAGTTACTCAGTACTTTAACCTGATGTTACTGATGAACTATTTCAGACCTGTGTGACACAAACCTTTAATGCTCTACAAAGTACCGTATTTTAACAAACTCTTTCCTAGAATCCATTCCAGATTTCAGAAAAATTTAAATAAAATGCAAATTTCCTGAAATAAGGGGAGGTGAATGTAGTTGAAAGTGGCGGGAGTGGTTTTTGTCTGAATGGAAATGTGTAGCTCTGAGAATGTGAAGGGAATTGAGGCAGGAGGGTAATGAAGTGAAGTGGAAAATATGCAGAATACCTGAATAAAACATCATCCTCCCCATTTTATCAGTTTCACCTCAGCACGGGGGCTTCGTACCGAGGTGACAGGGATCTTGTTATGTGTGAGGAAAATCAAACACTGTTCACCAGGAAGAGCGCTGTTAAACGTGGCGGTGGAGGCGTGAAGGTTCAGCAGCGCTTTGATGCATCAGGCTTGGAATGATTTCTTATGACTGGAGGAAATGAGAATTCTGTTATTAGTCAAAGAGAATCTGTGATTTGAAGCTGAAACACACAAGGGCAATGCAGAAAGGTAATGATCAGAACCACACAAGCACATCACTCTTACTGAGAGTTCAGCCTGGCAGACCAGGCCTAACGCTGCCCGAGATGGTGTGGGAGAACTTCTACTGACATTTCTTGTTCAGGAAATGTATGAATGCTGAGAATGAAGGAGCCCTCATTGAAAGAGACATTCAGATGAGGTCAGGGATGGTGCTATTGAATTACAGAACAAAGAGCGTCCTAGCAAAGTACTTTAAAATAAAATTAAATAAACTGCACAACTGTGTGCACACGTGAAAAGTGCAGAGGCGGACAGAAACAACACCTTGAGGAGGGTGTTTGAGTTAAAGATGATGAACAGGTAGGCGTGTGAGAGCACACAGGTACACACACACACACACACACCAAGGCCTCTGCTTTAAATTAAAGTCATTAATAAAAGGCCTGAAAAAGAGGCCAGCAGATGGTTGGGGAACAGGAACATACACAAGTGTGAATGTGTGAGTTGACGTCAATATTACACCTTCGCTGGACGTCCTGTAACGGGTAATGTCTTCCATTTCCTGGAAAAGAAAGACAAAGAGGCCTAAATGTAGAAGAATAGGAGGGAGAGAGAGAGAGAGAGAACTGTAAATTTAGCACTCGTCTGTGTCTCGGACAGTGTGTTTGATAAAGTAAAACAGGGGTAGACGTCCTCCGGGGTGAGCTGTCCCCTCCTTTCTAAATTTCTCTCTTGACCAAATGATGAGGTCAAATCTAATCTCAGCGCATTTGCTGAATGGCCGTGTTCTGGCTAATTGTGAAATTTCATCAGCATGGCAGCATTCCTGGGATTTCTTCCCTCAGGACCTTTATGAAGCCATTTGATCTAATTTTTTTGACACTGGACAATAGTGACCTATGCCTTTAATATTCAGTAGCACTAGTTGGGTTGTAGGAGTAGTTCATTTACTTTAGAAGGAGAAAAAACAAAAACATTTCCATTTGAATGTCAGGGGTGTACCCTAGTCTTCGTGCCCCATGTGTTTTTGTTTGGTTTTTCCTGCCACGTGTGGTTTGTGTTGGTCTGTTGTCTGTCACGTGGTCTTGTCAGGTGATTCCCCAGGTGTTCCTAGTTTTGTCTCCCTGTATTTAAGTCCCTGTGTCCCAGTCCTTGTCGTGAGTCCACGTATGCGTCTGCGTATGCATGTAACGTTTCTCTGTCTCAGTATTTTGTCATTGTTTGTGCCATACTATTTGTATATAGTTCGTAGGTTAATAAACCTGCATTCGATGGAACATCTGGTCTGCATTTACTCCTGAACCAACCTCGAATCGTTACATTGAATTGATATTGAAGTTATATCTGCAGGGCTAAAAGCCCCATCCAAAAAAAAAAAAGTATATTTACTATATACAGTATTAAAGTTTAGGCACCCCTTCATAAATAAGAAATTTGTGATTTTATAAATGAAAAGATGTAAACAGTTTTTCTGGGAAATGGGAAAAATACGTAATATTTTCAGCAAACATTGATATAGTTATTTTTTATGCCATAAATTGAACAAAGGTTAAAATAATAAAAACATAATGGCACTGTGCACCCTACATAATCAGTACTTACCTCCTCTTACAGTAACACCACCTCTGGCAGATAGCTTTTTAGAGCTAAAAGTCTTTCAGTTCCTTTTTGGGGTTTTCTCACATTCTTCCAACAAAATATTCTAGTTCTGTAATGTTCTTTCGTCGTCTTGCATCCACAGCTCTTTTAACATCTACCCACAAATGTTCAATTCAGGGAACTGTGATGGTCATTCTAAAACCTTCACCTATGTCTCTTGAGATCGTCCATGGTGGATTTCCAGGTTTAGGATCATTGTTCTGTTGTAGAAGCTCATCCTCTTTTCAGCTTCAGCTTTACAGATGGTGTGATGTTTGCTTCCAGAATTTGCTGGTATTTAGTGGAATCCATTCTTCCCTCCACCTGTGCAATGTTTCCTGTTTCACTGGCTGCAACACAACCCCAACGCATAATAGATCCACCTCCATGCTTAATGGTTGGCAAGATGTTATTTTCATGAAATGCTGCTAGATTTTTCTCCAAACATGACACTTCTGATTGTGGACAGAGTTTTATTTTAACTTAATCCAAAGGCACCTGTTTCCACAACGCATCAGGCTTCTGTAGCTCTTCTAATGACTCTTCCATGAAGGACCCGCTGCTCCACGTGTGATGGGGGTGCTTGGATCCCGGTCAGTTCAGGTTGCGTTTTGTGCATGAGGAGCACGCATGTCCCTGCGAGACCACACCATGCCCGCCATGCAAAAGGGGCCCGCCATGCAAAAGGGGCAAAAAGGTCTGATGTAATCAGGCTCAGGGCTGATGTGTATTAAAGGTGTCCTTGCAGAGACGTGTGTGCTCAGCCTTTAAGTTTGCATCCACTAAAGCCAGCTTCCTGAGCCCTCCTCATTTTCATCCTGTGTGTGTTATTTTTATCTGCCCCTTTAACACCTTTTTGTTTCTCTCTTGCAGGTCCGGAAGCAGACAAAGGTGACACCACCACGCAGACCTCGCGCTACCAAAGTGCTTACTTCCCTCCTCGCCTACACCTTCAATTTCCGTCTGTTTTGTTAATAAATTTCCCCATGTGGGTCATTTTCCTCGCTACCCAACGTGTTGGTGCTCACAACTAGAAAATAAAATCAGTCCAGAGGCCACATGTTTGTAATATGAGTCTGATCTGATCTTACACCTAAAACAATAACCACTCAACAGAATCCAACTGCACTGAAGCAACACACACTGGAGACACTTTTACAGAGACACATTTCCTCCACACAGTGAAAAGGGAAAATGTACAGAGAGGGAAACTGAATTCATGGCTTTGGATGAGCAGCCAATCAGTGTACAGAATACAGCGCAAGGATAAGCCCCGCCCCCTCCACACTACATTTCAGACGCTGCCCAATCAGAGCTTTACAGCAAGATTCTCCATCACCTACGAGGGTTTTATCAGATGTGACTGATTAGATTTACCACAGACATTTGGAGTCTGATGTTCACCCAGTGTGAATACTTAGCCTCACTGTGCAAAAAGCACTCGTTTAATTTAAAGCATCAGATTGTCTGATCTTATTCAGCAGAGTGTGTAAAGCAGGCGAGGACATGCTGGGTACTTGGGAAACAGACAAGAAACAGGTCCACGTCTCTGAGGGACAATGTGAGAATTCAGTTGTCTGACCACTGTTAGCATATCTGCAGGCTTGTTAAGAAAATAAGAGGAGGTGTGGACCAGAGCTACTTTGACTAAAAACCACTGAAAAGTTTGTTTGCTCCACACAAGAAGAATATGCATGTGTGAGCCACGCTTCAGCCAAAATGAGCTTTCAGAGGCTCTACGGTCAAGAATTGGTGATTTACCTAAAGTTGTAATAAATGTAGGTTTAGCATTGCGGTGCTGAATTAACCAAGGTAAAAGCAAAGTCTGGATGGGAGCACATGTTGCTCAGTCCTGACCTTTTTACCCTCTTTTGTTAGAGACGCCCTTCATATAAATGGCCATGGTTTTGGGAAAGGACGTCCAATGAGATCAAATAGGTGTGATGTCCATATACATTTGGCCACAGTGTGTGCATCAAAAGTGGTTTCCTTCTCAGGGAATGTAACTTCAACCATCTGCATTTAACTTTTATCATTCCAGATGTTCTCTGTGGCAGCCGATGGTACAGACGGATGAGAAATGCTGCAGTTTTCCTTTAAGATTTTCCTCTTTTGGGCCGAATGGAAGGGGTAAGGTGCACGTGCACAGAGGACGCTGAACGGTGATGCTCGGGTGATGATGAATGTGCTGTGTCGTGACTTGGACAGACTCTTCTGAGCCGAGACAAACTCCATCCCTCTTTCTGCCCCCCACCCACACAAACAGGTGTGCTGGACCAGAGGAGTGGATCCATCACTAGTACACACACACACACACACACCTCCCTGAATACCCATACCTGACTCAATATGGGTAACCTCATCAAGCTTTAATAAACACAATGTCTGCTGTTGAAGGGAAGCGCCACTGGCGATTAGTGAAATGAGGGGGCGATTGCTGTACGGGACGCTTTAGCTCAGCCCAATCAAATTAAAATGTTATTTCGGGACTTTTATTCACCATGTTACAAGAACCGTGGTAAGAAATGGCAGATGCCATATGGCTGTGCATTTATTAGCATGTGTGTGTGTGTGTGTGGTGAGGGGTAACTATAGTCTACATTGATCTGTTCCTCCACATTTATTGGCACCTCCTTGTAAGACGAGTAAAAAAAAAAACATTTTTAAAAATCACCTTTTAGTGAAGTGGCGTACTCATGCTGAAAAAAAAGAGAAAAATCTATCATTTAATTGAAAAATTTATTCAAAGCAAGTATTACTTTATATATAAAGTAATATAATGTGTAATATTAGTTCTAAACCGTTTGATTAATCTGCCAGTAATTGTGGACAAAGAAATGATTTAGAATCAAATATGAAATAAAAACTCTTAAAAAGAAACAGTGTATACATATATGTGAAGTGTATACACTAATGCCCTCCCTGCGCTACATTACAGCTGCACTGCATGTTTTGGAATAATATAAATAGAGATGTTTGGCAATTGTACTGTGGCAAAGAGCAAAGACCGCTTTTCAGGAACAACAACAAAAAAGTGAAGCATGGTGGTGGAAATGCTGTTTTGTGGTATCTATTGACTCCAGGACTAGGAAGCTTTCTGTCATCGATTCAGATTTTAATTAATCATCAAATCAAAGAGTGCTTGAAAATATTAGCATCTGTTTAAAAGTTGAACCAGTGGTGTGAATATGAAAATAATGCTAAATATCCTGAGCACACTCGTAAATCCGCTAAGGAATAACTCAAAAAAGAAGCATGATTGTTTTTGAACCCCTGTAAATAAATCTGTGGGATTTGACTTGTTAATTGCCAGATTTAGTGAGGGTTTAAGGAGGGGAACTATCAAACTGTGCTGGACGCCGGGCCTCCAGGATGCCACCCCTGGACTAGTGTCTCTGCAGTCTGCATAAAGGAGGAACTGCACCCTCCTTAAAACCATGACAACCTTGGAAATAGTTACCTGCTCGCTTTTTGGATTCTCTCATAACAGGCCTAAACTTCTGGTTCGGTCATTAACATGGGTATGCCATCTCCAACGGTCAGTCCAGAGTTCTGAGCTGTGCTTTAACATCTGGACTACACTCAGTTCCACCTTAAATGTTTGCTATGAAGATTTATACACCAGCAGCTTCGACCGATCTTCAACGCACTTACGTAACACAGCGGCTGGCTTCCTATCCTGGTGCAAGTCCTTGATGCTCAGTTATCTGGGAGCGTTGATCCAGACCCATACACCCTCCAGATCAGCAGGTAAACAGTGCTCAGTGGT
Source organism: Lepidarchus adonis (assembly GCA_037576955.1). Lineage (NCBI taxonomy): Eukaryota > Metazoa > Chordata > Actinopteri > Characiformes > Lepidarchidae > Lepidarchus > Lepidarchus adonis. The sequence continues at coordinate 13,495,125 of JBBIGC010000020.1, forward strand.
TCCGCCCCCATGTTAAATTGAGCCCCACTCCAGACTCTTCTCGTTTGTTCTCCCTCACAGTTGGAATGAGCTGCCTGGCAACAGTGACTCCTCCCACCTCAACACCTAAAACTATCAGACACATTCGTTCGGATAAAGTTTTTTCATGCATCATATTGGAGCACTCACTGTCTGTAGAGGAAATGTGTTGGTCTTTATAGCAGCTCTCACTTCAGGGTTGTTTCTGAACCTTGGAAGTTTTTGGACAAAAGCATCAGCCAAATGAATACTGTAAATGTAAAAATGTTTAAGGGTCTTTTCCATCCAGGGTTCATACACTTTCTATAGTCAAATTGAAGCACTTTTTTCAGGGACTTTCAAGGTCAGTTTCCAGCATCATAAAGCAGTTTTAAATTGCATGATACAAATGAATACATATTCAAAATTGTAAGGTCATAGCTCAACCGTTGCATTAGGATGTTGTGAAGGGATTAAGTCAAACCTCTGTTACCAAAGAAACCAACACGTGAAAATATAAAATGACTTTTGCAATATGCGACAGCTGATGCTTCGCTAACTTCATTTAAAAAGTGATAGTCATGTGTAATGCAATAATGTGGCATTTCCAGCATTTCAGCCAAAATTCAAGCACTTTTCAAACCTGAAAAATTCCAGCATTTTCAAGAATTTCAAGCATCCGTACGAACCGGGTCCATCGTGCTCACAGGACAATGTGGACACCACTGACTTGCTTTGGAATTTCCACACTTTTGTTTCCATTTTATGTTGGTTCCCCACCCAGATGTAGGACATGGCCCAACAGCTTAGTGCACAATGAGAACTAACGATGCTCAGCTGAAGTGTCGTCTTTCCTACATTTGTGTAAAATATTCATCTTTACTGTTTTCACATATGTTTTTATATGCAAATATAAATATATATGCCATCAAACCAGAGGTATCATTTCGATAATCCAAAGATTTGTTATAGCAGCGACAATATGTAGATTTTCAGGCTTGAGCAGTAAATAAAACATTACACAGTGATACTACACTACACTAACATTCAATCCCAACACTTCAACTTGCAGATCCAATCCAGACTGGAGATATATGCTGTAAGACAGTGGTCCCCAACCACCGGGCTGCAGACCGCTACCGGACCGTGGAGCATTTCGAGCCGGGCCATACAAAAAATTAAAACAAATTTTTAAAAAAAAATGTTTTATACAATCTCAATCCGTAGCATCCAAGTGTGTTTGAGACTCAACTTTGCCGCTATTCTGGACTAAAGTCATGGCAGAAAACCCTGAGATCACCACAACAGCACTGAAAACCGTTTATGTGTTACCATAGAGACCAGAGCGCGTGAGGGGCAGAGGAGGACGTTACTCTGATCGTTGTTAGCGCATTTCAGAAAGACGCTGCTAATAGTTACATAATTACACAGTGGATTCACCTTTATTATTATATTTACTAAATACTGCAGTTTGTGTGTTGGTCGTATCATTATATTTTGTTGTTTTTATCCGCGACAAATGCAGGTCCGCAGCACAAAAAAGGTTGGGGAGCGCTGCCGTAAGACAAACCTGCTGCTTTGTATGGGTGTGTATTGCTTTAGCACAACAGCTTTGAGGGTTTTATTACTCTGAGTCTCACCGCTGTAATATGGCAGAGCCCAGTGGTTATGAGCTACTGAGCTGTTTCCTAAGACTCCGTGTCATTTCAGCTTGGGAACCGAGCTGACTGCAGAGTGGAGCAGGTATAAACTAGACAGAGGGACTGAGGACAGGATAACTGCATTAAAGACGGGCCTATGCATATACATACACACACACACACACAGATGGAATGCAAATGACTCTTTTGGCCGCAGTGACCCAGGCCACGTCTCCGCGCGCCGAGTCCAGCGCAGGAATAAGCAGCGATGGGCTAATTAACGGTGCTGATGCCGGCGGGTGAATGAGACTCGTTCATCTGCTTAAGATCAGACGCATGGCACCGTGCTGGGCCACTGAGCACACCGACCCCACACACTCCAGAATGCCCTCCATTTCCCATTCACCCCCTAGATTGGCCTCCGCGATGGCATGTTCCTGTTGTGTCGGTGAATGTGTTTGTGCATGTGTGCGGATATGACTTAATGACATTACAGCTGTGTTGAATTTAATTGAATATACTGGAGTGTGTATCATAAACATATAGTCTTACCCCCTTCAGCACAATCATACAAACAGTGTATAATAGAAACGTGGTGTATGAAAACCTATAACTTTTAACAGACATCCGTGACATATGCAATCAGCCATAACATTAACACCACCCACCTGGGTCACCCTCATGTTGTCAAAACAGTTCTGACTGTGGTGCATGGTGTGTTCTGCCCCATTCTACCAGAGTCAAAATGCAAGTGATGGTAGAGAACAACTCCTCCCTGTGGCTGGTCCACCATTCGGCCAGCAGGGCCTGTTGGCACGGCTCATTGAGGGGCAATCAGTACTAAAGGATTACAGCTGGGCTGATGGCTACATTAGTACATTAGCCTGGGCAGCGCGGCATTTTGTTCGTACAACTGGACAAATTTACACCCCACTGACAACTCTGATGTTTGACACACCATCTCAATCTTCTGTCCTAAAATCTGGAGAAGCGTTTGTTTTGTTCCCGGGTGTGTGTGGTGGTTCCTTTTGCATGTGTTGGGCATGTTTTGGAGAACAGCCCCTTGCGCATGCTCCCCTTCCTGGTTAGGGAGAAGGGCTCCCATTTTGGCGAAGGCATACATGGGTTACAGGGAGTTCCCTTTTATTTGGGACATTCTTCCATTTATACAAGAGCCCGTTCACATAACCGGCCTTCGGAGCACTGAAAACACCGCAAGCTGCTGCGAACTCATGTTTTTCATTCTCCACCTGTTGTCAGTTTAAGTTTTCTGACATTACCAGGTCAACCATGGGTGGGTTTGCTGAAAATGTTTCAAGCTGAGGGTTGTGAGTTTAAGGGTGAGCTGGACTCACCCACATCCAAACCATAGCAGGTTACACAAGATTAATGTTTTGTGCTACAGTTGCTTTTTTGTGTATCAATGAGCTTTGGGCACCCATGACCCTATTGCTGGTTCTCCAGTTGTCCTTTCTTGATCACTTTTGGTAGGTACTAACATTTGCACGCCCTGTCGACCTGATGTTTAAATTGGCCATAATTATTTGACAGGAGAAAAATGCAGCCCTGTTCTGCTAATGAAACAAAATGAAATGAAATTCAACTTGTCGCATGTCACAGGTACAAGTCAACGAAATGCAGTTTGCATCCATCCAGAAGTGCTTTAGCCATAATATAGATATATTACAGATATATGTTGGCAATAATATAAATATGTAAATATATTACAAAAATGGTCTATTATAGATATGGTTATATTACAATGTACACGGTGTGAAGGTATGTTGTGAATATGCTGTAGCTATTGGTATGTACAAGCTGTACAGAAATATGAAATAAAGCTATAGAGATACTGAATATGAATCACTTTGCACTGTTTTCGCTGATATTGCTGAGATGTTTCCGTTTTATTCACTGTTAAATGTTGAAGAAGAGTTGATGTGGATTGGTGGGTGAGATGGGGGGTTAATAGTGCACTGTGCTAAGACACCGTCACCAATGTGTTTACTGCTGTGGTGAATGTTGAATAATTAAAAAGATAGAAATTATCTGGAGCAGCGTTTCCTAAATACTTTACTGTAATATGATACATTCATGTTGCTGCTGTTAATAAAGCGAAGTGCTGTTCAATAAAACCTCTGCATCATTACATGCAGGAGTTCCGACTTACATCAAAATTCAAGTTACATCACACTCGGAGGAAGCGAACCCTAACGCAACTTGAACCCCTGTACTCACATTACAAAACATCAGCTTCAAGAACTGACTGTTCACTTGCTGCCTAATATATTCCACACTTTGACAGATAATCAATAGTGAGAGTTATGGAATGACTGTCAAAGCCCAGGTTCCTACTCCACCAAGGTTTAAACGCACACACACTCTCACAGTTGGTTGATGTAAACAAATCTGATAGATAGTAATGTAGAGTTCACTGGCACAATGCTGATTCCTACTAACATCATATTCACAAATTATGAAGCGTTTAATAACATCCTAGCTGAGCTGTGAGCTAGGTCAGTCATCCCAAACACAACATTAATGTCAGATAACGTTAAAAGGGTAAAACATGAATAAATCTGTATTTCAGGCTTTATTCAGCACCACTGCATTTCCCCATCAACCACTTTATCCATTTCAGGTCACAGGAAAGCTGGAGCTGATCCCAGCTGACTGCAGGGCCAGGGCAGGGTTCACCCTAGCCAGAAGACCACCATTCACACACACACACACACCTAATAACAATGTAGAGTAGCCAGTCAACCTAAACCACAAGCCTTTGGACAGTGGGAGGAAACCTGAGAACCCGGAGGAAACCCAAGCAAACATGGGGGAGGGGTTGCACACTCCACAAACCAAAAAAGACCCCTGTGGCAGATATGGGGCTTGAACCCAGGGCCTCCTGACTGAGTGTTCAGCCGTGGTTGATTTAAATATGCTTTATAAATAAACTTAATGTTTGACATTGGAAATGCAAGAAGCAATAAAGGAAAATACAATAATTAAAATATGTGTGATCATACTACATACTGTAACCCATTCTGGCTTAAATACCATTCCTTTAGATCAGATCCTTTAGATCAGACCCTTCCCCTGATTTGTAGCCTGCTAGCAATAAAAAAGCCCCAATCACATTGGCACCAGACTCTTCCTTTGTTGTTCCTCACTGGTGGGACGAGCTGTAGAGTCTCAGTTTTCTCGCTCCTGCTTGTCGAGTGTTTGCAGGCGAGAGCTGGTAACCCAGGGACCATTCCAATCACCAGCAGCCAGAGCAGCATCTTTGGCATTTTACAGGTGGCCCACATACCATCACGCCTTTATAGCACGAGTGGTTGGCTGCTGTGCACTCGCTGCTTTGTTTTCCACCTTTGTTCAGTAGAGGGCAGCACCAATGCGCAAGGGCACGTTCGCGGCCAGTGTCAACTTGCCATGGCGTGTACCTCTGTTTACATTCCCCCTGCACTTGGACCCCGTCATTCCGTCCGGCATCAGCGGGTCATACGCTGGCGCATTACAGCCACCTCATCACAATTGGACACGTGGGGGATGTGTCCTAGTCATAATATGTGCAGCCGCAGACCAGTCACCCATGCTGACTCTTGTCCATTCCCAAAAAGAAACCACCAGAGCTGGATCGCAGACTGATGGAGCCATCTGGTCTGATGAACCATGTTTTCTTGTGGACGGCCGGGTGCGTGCGCTTTCTTACCAGTGGAAGAGCTGGCAGCAGAATCAGCTGTGGGGAAAAAAGGCTCTAATACCAGAAAATAGCTTTTAATTAATTCAGAGTGCAAGAGAGAAACATGCGTTCTGTTTCAGAAGTGTTGAGGAAATTTAAGCGTGAAGGTGGGAAACCAGAACTTCTGTGTAGGTGTTAAGCATCTCTGAAAGGGAATAGAAGCATTTTCAAAAACCTGAAATCAAAGCTTGGAGCCAAATATGATTCAATGTTGCTATTGCCAGATTTGACTGATTAAAAAGATCAGATATTAATTATTGAAGTCATTTTTTATTTTTCGTGTTTGTACTGATTAGATCCTTTTATTCCTTATCCATTGCATTTGAGTCTGTTGGGTCGGGGTCATGAGTTCCCAGTGTCAGGTTAGGTTTGTTATTTTGTGTCTAGGTCTTAGCCCCGCCTCCACCTTGCCCCTTGTTAGTGTCTGCAACTGTCCCTTGTTCCTTGACCATGCATTCTGTGTAATGTCCCGTTTAAGCCCTTACACAGAATGCGCAAGTCCCCCTCCCCCATTCTGATTGGCAAATGGTTTAGGGTTATAGCACTACCTGTTTGCAATTACGTGTGAACAGAGATTTTCAAATAAAACAAAAACAGAAAAATCCCTGTTTTCAGAAACACCTAGCTACTTGTGGCCAGGGCCTTCGATTTCTCTGCTTTGACGTCCCCGTATGCTTCCAGACACACATACTAATCAACGCTAAGCAGGCCTCCACTAGTAAACAGCTGTGTACCGCACATCAGACAGTCTCACTTCAGTCCAAACTACATTTAAATGTGCACTGCATAATCCCTTGGAGAGTTCGTGCAAATATGTCCATCACAACCACTTTACACCCCTGTGACAAAATCCTGTCGACTTCCATTTCTTCTCCGGTATTTCCATGCAGCATGTGTGTTTCACAGACAGAAAAGTAAGAAGTAATGATGGTAAAGTGGTTCATAGGTCCTGTGGGGTTTTATTCATTCAGGTTCCACTAATTCATTTGACTGACACTTTTGTCCAAAGCGACTTCCAGGTACAGGGACAAGCATCAAGCATTAATTCAGACATGACAACACAATTATTTTTGACTACAACATTGCTATGAGAGGCCAGAAAGAAAACAACACAGCATTAAGTGCTTATAAGCAAGTATATACAGACAGCAAGTGCTACAACATGAACTATTACCATCTAGTAGAGCTAAAGAGTCCAGGACATTCTTTGCCGTCATTAAGCACTTTAAATAAGTACAGTTTATTAGATGTAGTTAGAAGATTTGAGCATCAGCTATATGATTGGTTGAATTATCAAAGCATACATTCATACATATTGGTGCATGTGTGAATCAGTCTGTGGTTGAGAAGTAAGGTATTAAAGTTACTCAGACTATTGTCAGTCTTGTTCTCGCGAAATAGTTATTCTGATAATGCTTCAAGAAAAGGTACACCTACCATCACTCAAGTCCATTGCAACCCTTAGTTGGGGGCCATCGTCCCCTCCTTCCCTTGTCACTTCCCCGGGGGTCGGGGGCAGCTATCTTGGGGGGGCCCAGCTAT
>JBBIGC010000020.1:13589451-13603745 GCA_037576955.1 Lepidarchus adonis
AGTGTGTGTGCGTGTGTGTGTGTGTGTGTGTGTGTGTGTGTGTGTGTGTGTGTGTGTGTGTGAGAGATGTATAGTAAACTGGGAACCTGTGTGTACAGCGCCTCTTGTGGTGCAGCCGGAGCACTATATCAGCAGCACCGTGCGCGAGACCGAGGCTACCGGCGCGAGCGTTTGCGTTATAGCTAAGCTGCGAATGTGCACACTAAAACGACGATAAACCGCGGGTGGACTACTCATTTCGCATTTTTTCTGTCCACGTTTACGGATATTTCTCCAGAGGTAAGCGTCATGACCGTGTAAATGCTGAAATCCTGCAGTCTCTCGGTTTCGACTGGCTGGCTAACAGGGTTAGCCTAATGTTTTCGAACAACAGTTAGCAGCCGCTAGTCAGTTTGAAGCGCTTAGCATGTAAACACAGCAGACTGGTTTGTTGTTATAGCTTTCAAATGACCAAACCTTGTGTGTTTTTTCCACCACGGTGCTTTATGGCGGGTTTAAGAAAATATTTGTGAATTTTCTTTGTGTGCAGCGGGTAATGTTGGGTCGTTAGCTACATTGGCTAGTTAAGCGGCTAGTTAGCTATACGGTCTATCTTGCTGTTTTTCTTGTTTAGAGCTGCGCGCAGATGTTAAATGAACTACTGTGCAGATGTTGAAATATCTCTGGTGTCTCTCGTTGATGTTAGACGCGTAATAGCGTGTGGTTTCTGTGAGTTGTTGTGTTCGTGGTGGTACATTAAACTGCGGCCTTGGTCTACATTACATTACTACCCTGTTCACGACCCCATGAGAGCCTTGAACTGTCTGAGGCTGTTGGCCATCCTGTCTGATCAACCCTCCTGCTAGTGCTCCGTGTTTTTGACAACCTTGACGTACCCCGTTCACTTTCCTAGTGAGCTGCTTGTTGTATTGTGCACCAAAGGTGACACGAGAGTCATGTGCATGTAACCTGTTGTTTGCGGTGTCTGTGCATGTGACTGCAGGAAATTAATATATAAAGGGGACCATGACTAATAACTGAACGTCATGCCGGTTGCTTTTACTGTAACAGGGCGTCTTGTTCCTCCTCGGGGCGTTTTTGGTGTTGTCAGTGAGATCGAGTGTTTTGTTTACAACTGCAATGATGAGAAACTTTTACTACCTCGTTAGATTCGATAATGAACGATCGCAGTCGATCGACGTGCTTTCAGACTGGGTGGTATGTCCAAAACGCAGTCTTGTATTTACCACACAGTGTGTGTGTGTGTATGTATGCGCGCGTGCGCGCGCTACCTGCTGATGTCTACTGAGTACCAAGATGGCGCAGGTCAAGTAGCCCTAGCAACTAACAACCTGCTGTCTGCGGTTAGGTTTCGCAGCGACCTTCAGGTCAACAACGTTGTGTTGGGCCGTTTGTGAAGACAAAAATTAATAGCTGCTCTAGAGAAGTCAGTAATGCTCAATCATGTTGGTTAAATGGCGGTTATGGACACTTTGCACCTGTTTCCTGGGGCGCATTAAGTAAATTGGATTTGTGGATCTACCATCACTTTGCAGCAATCCGTTGTAAAGGTCAGTTCGCGTATAATCTAGCTTAGACACTGATGTAGATTTTCCACTGCATGGTACCAGCTTGACTCGTCAGTATCCTGCTGCTACTCCAGTGTTGGTCGAAGGGAGCCGAGTCGGTACCAAAATGTCATGTGACCACGCTGCCGGCTGCTGATTGGTCAGAAAGAAGCATCACGTGACGGGGTACGTTCTGCACAAACAATGCTACGCTATGTTAGCGCTCACAAATTTCCAACAGTTCGAACAAAATATCTTCATTTCTGTTGTGTTTGTATAGATAATGACATTCTTGTGCCCGTGCGCATTGGAAAAAAGTGACCTTTAATCGGCCCCTGATACATTAGTAGTGGTGGTACTACTACTCATAGCTGCAAAAGTTAACAGTATATAGGGGGACGATATTGCGACGTTTAGGGTCCACAGTGTACAACAAGTAGTGCAAATAGGAAAGTACACATTTAAATGACTCAAATACACAAAGTATAATGACCAAAACCAGAAATTTTGCAGATTTATAACAAAAAATTGAAAGTCAATAGAAAGAGTTGTTTAAGTTATTGTAGAATAGCAGCCTGACTCTGCTAGGACAGTAAATGATACTGTAAAAGACAATGTTTGTTGGCAATGATTGCCATGGAATGTTGTAGCAAGATTCAATATGTTTATTCATCACATGCCTATTTATACACGTACAACAAGCTGTGAAATGCACCCTGATCCACTCCAGACTGTGCAAAGAATAAGCTATAATTAAAGATTAGGTTATTAGGCTACAAACTTAACACTAAACTAAAACTTAAACTAGGTTATCACACACAAGTAGAAGGGTAGATAAGCGATTAAGCAAGTTTCAATGCACGCAGTTAGGGAAAAAACGGTCCAGAAGAACCAGAGGTGCAATCCGGTAATATAATAATTGCATCTATAACGCAACAGATATATGATGCTGACTAATAAAACAACAATAATATATATATATATGTGTGTGTGTGTGCTGGTACTCTGTAGTAATCACTTTTATGGATTTCCAGGTGTACACAGCCAATAAAGCATCACTGTCACTGTTTGTGTAGCATCTGTTGTCTTTCAGAGCAAGTGATTGAGGTGTATTGATTGTGGGATGCTCCTCTATCCTTTTGTACGATGGTCATGCAAATGGGATTATTTGGCTGGCACTGCGGAGTCATTCTCCAGTGTGTAATGCTGGTTAACTAGTTCACTTGCTCAGACTCAGTATGGCCGTGCGCTTTCTGCAGTCTCACTGGCAGCTGCACATACCGAGCTCGGCACACTGGGTGTCCTCTCGCCAAAATGACAGCTGGTCCTTTTGAGTGGAGGGAGCTGTAGAGCGATTACTCGTCGACTCTGGTAATGACACGGTAATCTGAGTCTTTTTACAACTTATGAGGAATGAGCGCACTGCTTTATTTGCTTTTGCTTTATTTGTTCTTTCCGTTGCATCTCTCTCCTTCTTGCACACATGCTCAGAATTGATTCGGCTTCTGTTTTGCCAGTTTGCCTCCTGGATAATCACTACAATGGTCATAATGTTAGTTGACCATCTGTTCAAGTGTGACAAATAAGGACATTGACATTGTGTGTGTGTGTCAGCTTCAGCAGGGTTCTGTTTTCCACATTCTGTCCATCCGTCTTCTTTCCTCTATGGTGTAGCTGCTGGGTTGTAGCAGTGTATAGACATGGGCCATAAAGTAGAGTTATGAATTTGGCAATTTAGCATTTTATTCAGTATTCTAATGCAGCAGAAACACGATCTGTTCTTGGCCTTTGGCACAGTTGTGTGATCAAGCATTTAAAGCATTAATTCTGGGCTAAAAACCAACACTGTCTATAATTTTTACAATTTTTGCACCACATCTGCTTTTAAGATACTCGTACAGTACTGCCTTTAGATCTATGCTTGCTTTTAAGATTAAAAAAAACTTTTATTCTGCATTTAAGATTTTGAATTTATTTATTTATATACATTAGTGGTCGAAATAGCAGAGTATCTGCCGATACAATAATGATCATTTTTGTGATACTGCGATTCTGCAATAATTGATATATAACTTGACAAAGAGATGTTGATACATCACAAACCCTGGGAGTCGTTATTAATTTACATAAGTAACAACAATGTTATTGTTAACTTACCCATATCTGCTTGGTTGGAAGCGCGATTCTTCGGCTTCTGGGTCTCACTTCTGTTGTCATTTGTCACTTGGTAAGTTGCTCTAGCATCGTGCTACCAACTGAACCTCTACTCTCCTATTTTCCCACAGCAGACACTACATAGTCCACAATGCATTGCTCCCGTTGAAGGACACCTTTCGCTACAGCAAACTAGTGTGTTTACCGGATGAATTATGGAGCGTTTCTCTCCTGTCTGATCTAAATTATTGTAATCTAGATATTGGTAGGGACACAGTTCTGCACACTTGGGTTACTGAGTCTTTCAGCTTTTTAAAGAAGCTCTTCAGCGATGCGTTTACTCAAGTTGACGGGTCACTGGAAGGGTCATCCATCGGTATTAATGTGCAGGAAAGAGACTCTGAGATGTGGGCATCACAACATAATCCACGCTCTGTTTCGTCAATGTTCTAAAAGCCAAAGTCAGACTTTAGATTTAAATGTGTCTGGGGCGTCTGTCTTCTTGCTATCTCTTAGTGGGGCAGTGGTGGCCTAGTGGTTAGGACTTTGCCCCTGAGATCTGAAGGTTGCAGGTTCAAGTCCCAGCCCGAGCACCAATGAGGAACCACTGAGGAACCCTTGAGCAAAGTACCGTCCCCACTTCACTGCTGCCCGGGCGCTGTTGATGGCTGCCCACTGCTCCACGTGTGTTGTGTGGTGACACTGTGCAGTGGTGTGTTCACAATGATCAGAAATCACGAATCACTAATCTCTTGGGTCTTCTTCAGCTTTCACCCAAGTCTCCTGCACTCAGTCAAGCAGCGCCACCCAGAGGAGAGAAGAAGCAGCAATGCCACGGAGTCAAATTGGCGGTGGATGTTTCATTAATTTAAATATCAGTATTGCCGTTGGCGTATCAATTATCATATTGCCATATCGATATTTTGTCCCAACACTAATATATACTTTATTCTTGTTTAATTCTACTGCCTTTTAAACTGAGTTTGATTCTGGGACATTCTCTCTGGGATAAATGAAGTATTTATCTCTCTCTCTTTGTCTCTGTCTGTCTGTCTGTTTCTATGTATCTGTCTATCTCTCTATGTATCTGTATCTCTATCTGCCTTTCTGTATCTCTGTCTGTCTAGCTGTCTGTATATTTATCTGTCTGTCTGTCTGTATATTCATACATTCATCTTTCTCCACTCTGTCATTGTGTATTGTAATGAATGGTATCAGCTGATTTGTGCCAAACACAGTGAAGTATTTAAGCTGTTTAATCCTGCTTCAGAGTAGTGAACGTGACTCGTTTTTGATTCGAGTGTTCTCCATCGTTCTAAAGACCGTAGAGTGGACACACGTGTTTAACGAAGTGCAGAATTGTTTCCTCCTCGTACATGCACTGTGCACAGGCTGCTTCCTTTTCCAAGGTGAATTCACAAACCATTGATTTTGGCATTGATCGATCTGATCTTTGGGCTTTGAGACTCTCTCCCAGTTTGATCTCAAGTCCTGAAGTGGTAATTGTCTTGGTTTTCTGAGCAGGAGACAGATGCACACCGAGCTTGGTCACATGGCTCACTGTGTGGGTCTGCTAATGGTTTCGGCTGCAGGTTACCTTAGCAGAGCGAGTCCTTCCCTCCACACTGCTCATATTACCAGACTGGGCTCTAATGGGGCCCATGGTTAGAGTGTCTTAAAGTTGAGGAGGAGGTAATAGATGGGATGGAATCTCTAATGAACTCCACAGTTCAGAGTATGTTCTGCTTCGTTTGGTCCCATGTGTCCTCGGAATGGAGAGGTCCAATTTCTTTTTAGTCATTCGCCACTTGAGTTGGGTATCGCCCCCTTCCAACGGTCTGAAACGGAGCTGGGTGAAAAATCATCTCCATTTTTTTTTTTTACAGTCAATATTGAGATCACCTTCTCTCAAGTTCTAAGGTTCCTTTACACAAATAAGTGAAGTGAAGGTAGCACAAGTTTCGTTCTGGTGTAATTTATTTAGGTTCTGTCAGATGTTGTGCTGTAGAACATTATACACGTGTTTCAAATCGATAAAAGTATAATGTACTTAAATCTTAATTCTAACCAGTCAATAGTGTTACAGGAGAACAAAATGGAGAATTGAATTATTTGGTCAGTTCCAAATAAAACGGGCAATAGAAAAAAAAAATAGTCTGAATTTTGATCAGTCAAAAACTTTCAGGAGAACACTACAGGTTCTATAAGAGAACACACTACATGTGTTTTTCAGATTTTGAGACTAATGATGCTCGCTGAAATGAAACACGATGGTCGACCGTTTTTAAAAATGTATTTATATTTTTTTAAACTGCCAATATCACAATAAGCTCAGAAAATCATGTTTAACACAAAAACGATAAATACAGTCAAACCCTTGCCCTCCCTTAGCTCGCCAAACAGATTTCCTTTAATGCTATTTACCTTGTTAAGCCGCCAACCTCACCAGGCGAGTCAGGTGTTTGTATTTCTCCATCTATAGCTCCCCAAACTGTAGCCTAGAACGCTGTCAGTCGTACTAATGCTAGAAGTCGCTACTGCTGTTGGTGCGTGAGTGACACTAGCATACGATGGACCAATCACTGATGCATCCTCGGCTGGGCCGACTCGGCCTCCACCTCCGCTAGTATCACCAGTCGCATGTTACATTTTCATTTGGACCTGAGGACTATTAGTGTTAGCTTCCATTCTGAGTTTGTAAATTAGACCCAAAATGTCTGGTAAACTAAAGTTTACTCTGACTGATGAGCAAATGAGCAAATAGCCACCCCACCTCTTGCCAAATTTAGGGCCCAGAACTAGAAGGGTGAGCTAATGGGGTTTGCCCAGCTCTCTTATACTAGTTCAACTACCAACTATGCTAAATATATTGCTTTAAGCAATAGGCTCATATAGGGCTGGACGATATGGCAAAAAATTATATCGCGATATATATTGATATTGAATTATTGTCCAGCCCTAGGCTCGTAGCCAAAGCACCTCTATAAACTAGAATGAGATTTTTTCCATATTTGATCTTGTTTATGATCCTTGTTCAGTGGCGACCGTGAGGAGGATGGGTTCCCCTTCAGAGTGATGGTTCCTCCCGAGCTTTTTGCCTCCAGCTTAAAGATTTCGTCTTGCCTCCGTCTCCTTCGGCTTACTCATTAGTTTGTATTTCTGCTTTGTAATATCCTCTACATAAAGGACTATAGAATTTTTTAACTGTACCTGTTCAGCGAGTAGTAATGTCTTACTGTTATTACACACACTGTAGTTGGCAATAAACTTTGCGTTGCAGCTTCAGTCTTTTAAACTGGTCGTTCTGTTTCATAACTAGGGGTGTAAATCATAAGTGACCAATTTAATACTACATTGATTATTTTCACCAACAATCAGATTGTTTTTGATAAGTTAAACTTTGCAGTAATTTAGTTCAATACTGGGCTCTGCGGTCAATATTAAATCATGGCATTTCACACAATCTGCTACTTTTCCATGAACTTAATAAACAGATGAAGTAGTTCCTTCGTTATTATAACAGTTTTAAATAAGAATATGTAACACATTTTTATTTAAGATCAAGTACAGCAGTCTAGTCGTGAGCAAAAACAACATTGCACACAAAGTAAAATTAATAGTGCTATGAACATGCATAGATTTTCTTGTGGCTGATTGATAGATTGGATTCTGCAATATTTTTGACTCTGCATTGCTACAGATTGATTAATTGTAACAACCCTTTTCTTGTCAGTGTGGATATTACACTTCCTGTACATTTTCTTACAAGTGGTGTATAGCTTTTATTTTAGTATTTTAGTATTTATCTATCTATCTCTATCTCTATCTATCTCTATCTATCTCTATCTATCTATCTCTATCTATCTATCTCTATCTATCTCTATCTATCTATCTCAATCTCTTTTTCCCTCTCTCATTCTCTCTCTCTCTCATTTTCTCTATCTATCTCTATCTATCTATCTATCTCTATCTATCTATCTATCTATCTCTATCTATCTATCTATCTCTCTATCTCTATCTCTCTTTTTCCCTCTCTCATTCTCTCTCTCTCTCATTTTCTCTATCTATCTATCTATCTATCCTATCTATCTCTCTATCTCTCTATCTATCTATCTCTCTATCTCTCTTTCTCTCTCTATCTCTCTTTCTCTCTTTCTCTCTCTATCTCTCTTTCTCTCTCTATCTCTCTTTCTCTCTCATTCTCTCTATCTATCTCTCTTTTTCTCTATCTATCTCTCTTTTTCTCTATCTCTATCTATCTAAGGCTTTTTGATTTTCTTTTCCTCAATATTGTCCACCCCTAAAAGTATACAGTATTAGAGGTCTACGATATGGCAAAAATATCATATTGCAATACTTGATGATGAAATTTTCATAATCAACGAAGTATCACAATATGTATTTTTCATAATCTTTTGAGACAAAACCAAGTAAAATGAACCAGCAGGGAAATGAATTTAAGAGTAGAAATTATTTTTATACAGTGTTTCTCACACGACAGTACCATACGTTCACGTAAACGAGACTGTTGATGCTCCGTTTGAAATGAAGTATGATTTTCAAGTGTTTATGTGGTGACGAAATTGCAATAAAAATCATATTTTGGCCACAATTTATCATGACCAATAACAATATGGCACAGCTCTAGTATTAGTCCTTTCTATCTAAAATTAAAAAATGGCTTCTTGTCTCAGATACAGTATATTGAAACTGTTGATTTATTGTTTATATTTATCAGTTTGTATGTAATCACAATTTTAAAATAATAAAACACAATCAGGCTTTTTGCTGGAAGATGCTCTGAGGACGGATGTGGTTTGATGAAAAATAGATTCTTTTGCGGGAGATGTTTAATAGAACATCATTAGAAGCGGTTTATGGTTTATGGCTGCCTTCCCCCAGCTGCAGTGATTTAAATGCAGAAAAGACCATCTGCTTCGACTGCTTGGGTCACAACCTCTTCTTCACTCTGAAACATTGTCCTTGATCAGTGGCTTTTATCTGTGAGTGTTTGCTCCGTCACAAAGGTGTGTTTCCCATTTGTGACTTTCCACTAGGAACCTGTTTTGCATTCTGCTGATGTTCTTGGTTTTGGCTTCATGTACAGAGATGACATCGCATTAGACGTACAGCGTTTCGTGGTGATGTCGCTATATCTCAAATTCATAAAGAGTATTGTTTCGTAATTAATACGTACGGCATTTGTAACGTAAACTTTTTCACGTAGGAACTAGTTGCCAAGTGGAAGAATACGTCCTCACGTGAAAAGTTTGCGACTAGTAAAGGTTTGTTTATGCAGATTTAAGGCTCATGCTAATTTGCATAACCTTAAGGCGCAAGGGTTCTGATTTACGACAAAAATCACGTAACGTTGTGGAGGAAAGAAAGGAAACAACGACGACGATATGTAAATATACAATGAAAATAGCAAATATCTACAATCTACAATATGAATGTTTTATGGATTTACATTTATAAATATAAGTGTTATATATAGATGAGTATTTTAGTACATATAAAATAATATTAATATTTATAATTATAAATAGATGTATGAATAAACATGTGTATGAATGGACACTCGTCCATGCAAATATAATAAAATGGAATAAATAAATTAATGTTAAGCCAAAGTTATCTACTCTAGAAGGAAGTGTTTGCCGCCTTCTGCTTACAGGAGCTGAAGAACCTACATCGCATCGGGGATTAATCGTAGTTATGTTCCTTACTGAAATAAATACACATGCAACTATGGTTCTAGTCCAAGATCTGCAAGTGGAATCTTTAATTTTTTTCAATGTATAACATGCATGGCCTAATGGTTCTTGGGGTTCTTAACCCCCAGTTGCTCATCCTGTGTATGTCACTCTGGATGAGAACATCTGCCAGATATTGTTAATATATGAAAATAAGTAGAATGGAGTAGGGTTATGGATGGGTGTTCGCTAGTAGTTTTGGTCTCCTATGCAGAAAGGATTTTATACTAGGGCTGTTTTTAAAATGGATATGGGAATATATAGTGAGGGCCTATAGCAGGGGTGTCCGGCTCCGGTCCTGGAAGGCCAGTGTCCAGCACAGTTACTCGCTGACATCACCAGGTGGAACAGTGCACATCACCTGCTGGAACACTGTGTATCACTGTGCCGGATCAGTGCGTTTAATAATTTGCCAATTCCAAAGAAAATAAATGTGAAATTAAAGTGAATTCTGCTGCTTTGACAATGTTTGATGTGATGGTGTATTTAGGACCGTTTCTGCTCTGTAGAATATCATGATGTATCACAATATGCAAGTGATATAATCGTATCGCGATACTTACAGTATTGTAAAGGCTTTGCCAATACCTACCTCTAATTTTTTTACACCGTTTTTCTTCCACACGATTGATTTTGATGAAATATGACGTGGATAAAGACACATATTTCCCTTGGATCTATTTGAGAGAAAGACCTTCTGGAGTAGTCTTTCTGTGAGGAATTTTGCGTGAAACGCTATTTCAATACTCTGTGTACTGTGTATACGGCTGTATTGACAATAAAATCCTCTTGAATCTTGAAGTAGATTTCCAAGAGCAGAAAAAATGCAAATTTACATTAGTGTTTGACCTAGACGTCTTTAAATTTGCCCTTTTTAAAGGTGAAACTTGAAACAGCGAGAATAATCACGTGGTCCCGGACTCTTTAAAGGGGCTGCAATTTGTTGTCAGGTTTGTAGGATCACTAAGGTGATGATGGGGCCAAAATGTCAGTGTTTTCTCTGTTGTCTTGCTCAGTGTGTGGTTAAGAAAGGTGAGCAGATTCTCTCTCTCCTAGCAGTAAAGTATTCATGCTGCCGTTGCTTTTATCAAAGTAATTAGACGCCGCATTTGTGAAGCCATTGTGTTGATGAAGACGCCCTATCGTATGCAGATGAAGTGGTGGGTTCGAGGTCCCGTCTCTCGCGTGTTTTGACCACAACACTGAGCTCAAAGGTCACAGGAGACGATTCGTGCCTTGTGGTGTCTGCAGCTGCTTTTACTACATTGCGTTCATCTCTGGCATGAACATGCGCTCCAGAAGCAGAAAGGTTCAGCAGGTTTATACGATGTGTGAGCGAGATTCCGTGTGGAGACTGTTGGTTTATTTCGGGTGATGAAGACTGTTGGAAA
This sequence comes from Lepidarchus adonis, assembly GCA_037576955.1. Taxonomy (NCBI): domain Eukaryota; kingdom Metazoa; phylum Chordata; class Actinopteri; order Characiformes; family Lepidarchidae; genus Lepidarchus; species Lepidarchus adonis. The sequence goes on from JBBIGC010000020.1 coordinate 13,600,300, forward strand.
AAGTGATAAGTAAAGTTGGCAGGTCGGATCACGGGAATGGGATCTGACTGGTCAACATGGATTCTGATTATTGCTAGTTAACAGGGACGATTACTGATATCTGAAACCAGTATGCATAAAAGAGAAAATCTTTCAATTTTGGATTTTACAAACACCAACACAATTTTAATTTTAATCGAGGCGACAATGGAGCCGCAGTAGCACACTTTGCAATTCCTTAATATTTTCGAAGGTCAAAATTAAGCAAGGGATAATGTATTGTGAAATGTCTATTATGGGAAAAGACCCCAAGCGTGAAAACGAGAAAATAAACGTTTTCAGTATTTCAGTTTTGTGGCTTGCGCTGAGGGGAAAAAAAATAGTTCTTCCGAATGTTATTGCAGCCGCTTGCCGATCTTTTCCCCCTTTTCCTGGTGTTTAGGTTGGGCCTGCGTCCAGCTCTCCAACGTCCCATATTCGCTAAAAATATTTACATTTCTGTTGAAACAGTCGGCCATGTTTGCTAACTGCACTGATGGCGGAGTGATATGAAACCCGTTCCCATGGCAGCGGCCGTTATAAGAAATTAATGCCACACATTGGGGACACCTTCCCATTCTAATTCAATGGAGTGTTCGTAGGCATATTACACACAGATACCGTAATCGAGGTGTCTGATAATCGGACCCTGATAATCTAGAAATACCATCTGCTTCTCATTGTTACTTTTGTGCAAAAACTTTGTCTTTAGTTCCAGAGTTTATTTTCTGCACAATCTGCTTTGGACGGAAGTTTTTGTTATGCAGGTACGTAGTTTTCCTCCCTCTTTCCTGTTGTGCCCTCGCCTGTAGGTTTCGGTGTATTGCTGTTTATATTGCAGCGTTTCTTTGTCTGAGGCACATGCCCAGAGGAGGCGGAGCGGTGTGTAATCTGACACGGGCCAGGCCCAGAAGAAGGGCCCTACTCCTCCTTCTCTTCTGAGAGACACACACACGTATAAATACATATATTTATACACACACACACACCAAGGGAGTGAGAGATGCCGACTTCAGCCTGACATTCGATTCCTCAGGCTGCAGTGGCGGGAGTGAAGGCAGGGCTCTGCCTCAGCGAGTGTGTTCCTCCTTCTCCACTGGAGTTCTCCTTGGGTTCTTGGTCAGGCCCTGGGAGTGGTCCTTCACACTGCTGCTGGAATGCGCTTTCAGACAAGGGGGGGGAAAAGTCGCCTCTCTCTCGTTGTTCCTTTCTTTTTTTGCCTTTTGCTCCCTCTCTCCTTAGGCTCCCTCTCAAGCTTCCTGCCAAGCAGCCAGAGCTGGATATACTTGTGTAACATTCCTGGATTACGGGGCTTTTTCCCCCCCCTCCCCCTTCTCTCTTTTTTTTGGATCTCCACCCATTCTTGTGCTTTTTCCTGGGCCCTACTCTAAAGAGGAATTTTGCCTTTAAGACACTAGTCTTAAAGTGAACAATCGCAGGATTTTTCACAGGATTTTGTACGTGACTTGTCTTTCATGTGGACATACAAGCAGTATTTTCATCTGGCTGTCTGTGTAGAGAGAGAGAGAGAGAGAGAGAGGGAGAGAGAGACCGGACTGAAAGGGCCCTCTGTTGTGGGCTGTTTTGTTTCTATGGAAAGAGCGAAATGAAGAGTCCCTCCGCTCCCCATGTCGCCCACTGTTCGGCTGCAGCCCGTGAACTCATGGAAGGGGGTGCTCAAGCTTTTCACATGCATAGCTGCCCGAACGGCCAGCAAGCCTAAAGGTAACACAAGCCCACTGCAAACGTACTGACTCTATCTCTCTGCCTGCGTCACTGAGCCTGTATGGAATGTTGTCGGTTCACGTGTCTCTCACGCACTCACATACCCCAGATGTGGGCTTTGTGTTCATATATGAATGGAGGGAAAATCTCTGCTTTATCTGCTTTACTGTTTAAATGCCGTGATTGTTGGGGTGTGTGGTGTGTGTGCATGCTTACAGACTGAGAGGACAAAGCAGGGAAGTTATGCATTTAGAACAATGGGAAAATTAATTTTGCCTTCATACGATACAATACGCAGCGCAATACGTTTAGAAAAATTCCTATTTCTCTCGTTTTGAGCGCAACACTGGAAATTTAGGCCCAAAAAACGAAATCTCAGTTTATACAGCAGTGTTCATATATTTTACACTACACGCAGTCTGTTGGCTGATATTCCTGTACCAAACAGATGTGAAATACTGAGTGTAACGTACCATCACAGACTAAAGTTCTGTATCCCCGGTTCATCTGTGAAGCTCGGCTCAGTTTATTCCAACACCAGTCAGCAGCCGTCCTGATGTTCTCTCAAACTGTGGCAAATATCAACACTGCCTTGTTTTTTCACGTTCTAGTTTTTATTTGTCCATACGTCCTCCAGTTAATTCTCTACAGCGACTGGAAATTAAAAGAACCAGCAAAACGATCGGCAAGTTCTTCAATGTTAGCCGTGCTTTTAGCATAACATCCTGTAAACATATCCATTACCTTATTTCTGAACTCCCCTTATTTTACTTTTCCTTTAGTGCCACTTGTTCTGTGTTTCTAAGTTTAAAAGCATCATACAGCTGCACTATAGGGAATGTTTCTTTTTCAAAACCGCTATTACACCATTGCACAGCTCGCCCAAAGTTTTTTAAGGTGTGTGTGTGTTATACATGTGTCTATTTAGGGATGAAGGTACAGGCTGGTAAAATATAGGTTTATATATCTGGCATTGTCATTGTCCTCCACCGCGTGTTTGTAAATGTGTTGTAACTAGTAACAGCGAGTGTGTTTTAGGTAAACGGTCTTGGCAGTGTGTACACTCGGGACGGGACGGGACACGCCTGCCCACCCAGGCGACGATGACTCACAGACCAGACTGAAGTATCACACGCTTCCCTGTTGTGTTTTTATCTGAACTCCGTTTTCCACCTGGTTCTGAATTGTAGTGTCTGTGTAAATCACACGTTCTCACAGTTTCTCTATATCAATTATTTTGCGAATGATCTGATCATTTTCTACATTTTAATGTGCAGCGCGTCGGCTCAGTACTGGGGGCCGTGGTCCGTCTGAAATATGTAATTTTAGACAATATGCTGCATTTTCATCAGCTTTAATAAAATGTTCAGAAAAGATGTGATTGAGATGAGGTCTTTGTCATTGCACAGTCATACTTTGACTGTGCAACAAAATTGGAGGACTCTCCATTCATACACTGTATACAAAAGTGTATAATAAACTATAGTCACGTAAAGTAAGGTGTGTAAAATAAAATTTAAAAAAATACTACCGTATGTCTTCCAATAGTTTATTCAGAAAATTATTGTGACGTCCCGGCATTTAGTAGAGACAGGTGTTTGTTGGAGACGGTTATTATTCTCCTCGCAGACGGAATGGTGATGTATTTACTGCACAAAATGTCCTGCAGCTTCTTCTCATTTATTTAGACAGAAGATAAAACA
>JBBIGC010000020.1:13636455-13650822 GCA_037576955.1 Lepidarchus adonis
ACTTTTTCACCAAAATTGCAAAAACACAAAAGGCTATACCCTTACGTTTTTGTGCATTTTGGGACATCCTCAGATTTGATAATTTTTGTTACGGACACGTGAAAATCATTATAAAAATTCAACCAAATGAAGGGTTCTTGTAAAGAATTTCATGTTCATATTTAAAATGAATTTTGTAATTTTCTGATATTTCTGTTTAAAATATCCCTTTTTAAATTGATCTTATGTTATATTCTAATTTTCTGTATGCCATTCTAATTATTTACCATAATCTTTGAAATTTCAAGAAATAAAGGTTTGACATATTTGTAATATGTGTAATGAATCTCTATAATATATATATTTCACTTTCTGAAAAGAATGTCAAGAAATATTTCACTTTTTCATAATATTCTAATATTTTTACCTGTAATTTCTTATTGGAACTTTATCTCTACTGTGAAGCCCGCTTTACACAAAAAGGACACAAGGGGGCGACAAACTGACATTTATTTCCTTTTTCAAGCCATGGTAGTTACCAGAACATTCTGTAGAATTTTCCAAATAAATAACTCTAGTACAACGTATAAAATATATAACACACATCTTGTTCACCTTGTGAACAAGATGTTTGATTGAAGACACATTGTCATTGTGGCACACACTGACGTCAGCTATAAGCCTACATCAAAGCGCACAGCGAAGGCAGTAAGGATGGAGGAATGTGCTGACTAAGCCAGCAGTCAGCAAAACATCTGCAAGCAATTCATACATATAGAATAAGAAACTTTTTGACAATATCACAAACACACTCACACAGTTTAGATTATATACTGTTTTGGCAAAGAGCATCGAGAGCAAAGTTAAAAACACAGTTAATGTACCTCATAAAACTAGAATACGCTACAGCAGAAAGCTGACAGCTGCTCTCCTCCAGACTGGACGCACATGTATACACTCATATTTGGCCTTAAAAGCAGATATTACAAACTTTTTTTTCTTAGAAAGGTTCTGCATGATGGATAGATAGATGCAGCTGTGGCCTAGTGGTTAGAAAAGTGGTTTTTTTTGTACCAAAGGGTCACAGGTTTGATTCCCAGCAGACTGAAGTGACACTTAACCCCCAACTGTTCACCCTGTATGTCGCACTGGATGCTGTGAATGTAAAGCTTTGCATCTGTAATAATATATTGGGTACTGATGGCCTCCACATGTTTTCCAGCCCAAAAAAAATCTCTCGTAGGTAATATTATCAACACAGCAGGGAGGAGGACAAAAGCAGGTCAAGCCTGCCACCACACATTGTGGGTGACACACCCAAAATTAACACATGCGCACTATGGCTTCTGCTCATGTCGGCTGAGGCGTCGGCGTTGTTCCATTCTTTTTTCTCCAGTGAAGGATGTTGCAGTCTGGCGAGAGGGACAAAGAGAAATAACACTATATTAAAATCAATCATTCAATATTAATACTAGATTCTAATAATTGATAATAATCATAAATAAATAAATAAATGATAATAAAATGTTATTTTAAAATAAATGCATTAATAATAATTTATAATAATAAATAATACATGATTTAAAAATAATAAAGTATTACTATTAGGAAAAAAATAAAGATTTAAATACAAATTCATTAAAAACAAAGCTTTTTATTATATATTTAATGTGCTATTTGTCACCAGGCATTTATTTTATTATCTATAGACTATAAACTTTACGGTTTACTAGTGTTAGACTGTGCTGTAGACCAGAAAACATCCAAAAACTAATTACACAGTACTCAGTCTGTGGTCGTCCCCAGACGTCACTCATGAGAATGTGCAACATGTTTTGGATGAGGGCGAGCGCCGCAGGGCGCTACATCAGCCATGGTGGGAAAAGAGGCACGGGGGTCTGACATCTCCGCATACACGTGAATCACACGCCAACGAAATCCGATACCAGCAGAATCAGACACTTGTCATGGAGGAAATTCATTGACTCAGTCCCTCCAGCATGAGTTCCCGCCCGCGAGGTGGTGGTCAGCCACAGACTTGCAGCACCATGTTGCAAACACTGACCGAGCAAAGCATAACAACAGGGCAGCGCGGCCTTAGGACATGGGGGAAGTACCGGCTCATACAGCTTTATCATTTTCCTGGAGAAACCTGTTTTATTGTTTTGCAATAGTGTACGTACGTGGGCAAACTCAGCAAACTGATTAAATCCCCGGGGCCAAGCGACTACGTCAATTCCATTTTGACAGATTTTAAACCAACCACGAATGTTTTTTTTCGTAAAACTTATGCGAAATATTACACAAAGGACTATCTCAGAGCGGTAAAACAATAACTTTTTTTTTACTTGCACGATTTATTGGATTCTCCTGAAACAGTTCACTATATATTTACATTTACATTTATTCATTTGGTCGCTTTTGTCCAAAGTGACTTCCAGGTACAAGAACATTCAGCATAAATTCAGACATGACTGATGTGCGAGTTACAGGGAGTTTAATACAATCTTCTTACTCATAAAAACAGTGCAGGTTCTACAACAGTGCAGATGAACATTACTACTTGAAAGAGAAACATTACTACACTATAATTAAGAGTTTATGATTAATTCTAAAACAGACAGTTGGTGCTACAGCATAATTAACATGTCCTATTCATATAAACACTTCACTATACGCAGGAGAAGTGAAGAAGCGAAAGGTCTAGAAATTCTACTTACAGTCATACTCGTCCCCGTCTCTTGGGAAGCATTCTTTAAACAGGCAGTGCATGGTCCGATAACAGCTGTCCAGTACGGATTTAGGTGTGACTGATCTCCATTCCTGTCCTTTTATATCACTACCTATGTTAGATGGGATCTCAAATTCTGGTCTTTCCTGTATAAAACACACAAACACATACACACCATCATCATCCTCTTCTTCATCATCAGGGCAGCCATGTGTTTCTGACTAAAGGGTTGTGGGTTCAATTCCCAGAAGTGCCCTTGAGGCATAACACCTAACCCCCTACTGCTCCCTGGGCACTGCCCACTGCTCGGGATAGATGGGTAAAATCCCCACACAGTTAAAAAAGTTCAATCATCCTTAGAGTTAATCTTCATTCTGAGTTTATGTCAAATATAAACCATAAAGCTCATTTAAGTCTTAACGATACCACTGGTGCCGGGTGACTATGTCATAAGCCACGCCCACTTCACCTCACTTCACAAACCAACAATGGCGGAACACATCTTGTGTTTTCAGGCGATTCTCCAGCACTGAGATCAGATCTTCTTGTTCAAAATCAACGTTTCCTGCATTTTTTAGACATTGAAAGAAATAGCCAACGAAAAAGACGATTTGTAATCGCTTATTCACCGGTTTTTCGTTGTTCTTCGAACTAGCATTAGCTCAAATGCACGCCCACATTCGATGACATCACAGGTTCCCGCCCCTAGAACCAGAAAAAAGTTGGTGCCGAAATTGTGGACCCGGTACCAACTTTTTTTGCAGTGGAAAAGCACGGCAACGGTTCCAAAATTGGCCCAGAACGTCACCGGCACCAGTGCAGAGGAAAAGCTCAGAAAACCAACCATACAGGTGGAACTGATACTTTACAATAAACCATATCAGGTTTCGTCTACATTTAAAGAGACTTTCTGGTCATAAAATGAGAGAACCGAATGGGGCGAATAATAAACGGCATTGTTAGTAATTATAGTGGGAGGCGGCATGAATGATTCAGTGAATGAATGAAGCAGTTGCTCTACAGGAATGAACACAGGCTTTGTTCTTACAGGATTAGTCGGATTGGAGAAACTCTGCTCATATATCCTGAAGAGTTCTTCCAGGTCTGTGAGGTATCTGCGTCGTGTTGGGTGTCTCTCTGGCAGAACCCGCAATATCTTCTTTATGCCCGCCTTAGTCACGCTGAGCCACAGGTTCTGCAGATCCATCACTTCCACATCTTCTCCATTCATCTAGAGCAGGGGAGAGGGAGAAGTGCATGAGGAACAGCATGAAGTAAGAACAGGAAGAATGAATGAATGGAGTTAATTGAGATAAAAACACAGGTTTACAGAGGAAAAGATCAAACTGAGTGTGAGAGGAAACTGTGGAGAGTGTGGGATTACATCATAGCAACTGCATGAGTCAGAAAGTTTAGGGACAGTAGCACTGGGCCAGTAACTCACCAGTTTGCTGATGTTGTGGAGTCTGAAAACCTCCTCATACTGCACTTGGATGGTGTAGTTTATGGGGAAGTTGTGCTTCTGCAAATGTAAACATTGACATTTTGTTAAAAGGAATTCCCATTTTAAAGATATTTTTAATTTGAAAATGCCACCATTTTATCCTCACATGGGACATAAGGTTTAGACGGCAGCTGTGGCCTAATGGTTGAGTGGGTTTGTGACCTAAGGTTCGTGGGTTCAATTACAGGGTAAAATTTCCAAAAAATGTTTATAAATTAACTTATTAAACATCTCTGCAGAACGCAGACGAATGCTCCATTGAGTTTGAAAGGGAAGGTGTCCCAGACATTTCTTATAACGCCCGCTGCCATGGGAACGGGTTTCCATGGGTTTTTCATATCAATCCGCCATTGACGACAGTGTCAATATAAATGTTAATATTTTCTGCGAATATGGAAGTTGCAGTGCAGGATGCAGACCCAAATTTAAGACCAGGAAAAGGAGGAAACTTTTGGTGAAGAAAAAGTAAAGAGCCGTAGTGCATTGTTGTTGCATTTTGTCTCAGCGCAAGTCAGAACTATATTTTCTTAATGAATAGCACAAAACTGAAATAAAATCAATAATATAAATAGTTTAGAAAAGTTTATTTTCTCATTTTGATGCGGATCCATATAATAAGAGGGATAATGTATTGTGAGACGCCATTATAGGAAAATAAATAGCTTTGTGGTGGAAGAAGACTTTTCCCATAATGGCCATTTCACAATACATTAATCCTTAGAGCAGAGCTCCCCAAACGTTTTCGCGCCACGGACCGCTTTAATGTCAGACAATATTTTTGTGGACCGGCATTTAAAGTGTCGCGGATAAAAACAAAACAACAAAATAAAATGATACAACCAACAGAAAAACTGTGTTATTATGTAAATATAATAATAAACGTGAATCCACTGTGTAATTATGTAACTTTTATTAGAAGCGTCTTTCTGAAATGCGCTAACAACGATCAGAGTAACGTCCTCCTCTGCCCCTCGCGCTCTGGTCGCTATGGTAACGTGTAAACGTTCCTTTCAGAATAAGTGTTCAGTGCTGTTGTGGTGATCTCAGGGTTTTCTGCCATGACTTTCATCCAGAATAGCGGCAAAGTTGGTTGGACCGGTGGTTGGGGACCACTGCCTTAGGTATTATTATATGAACATGAGTATTAGCCCAGGGAAAAACATCAAGTGTTAATGTAAAGGATGTTTTTGGGGGTTTTAATCTTGTTTTATCATTTGAGCAACATTTCAATAGTGATAAATGTAACATTGAGTGTATTTTGTTTTACCAGGTATCGTCTCCTTAAGCTGGAGTTCAGTTGATCTTTGATCGTGTGCAAAGCTCTGCATCGGTCTGGTTTTGCATTCGTCCACAACGGTAACACACACATCAGACCTACAGGGACAAAAACAGAGCACTGCGTTAACAGTGGAGCATTTCTTCATACAAGAGGATGAGTAACGTGTAGGAATTAATGCAGATTCTTCTAAAAGAGACAGAATATCCTTCTAATCCTTGACAGACACTGGCACTCACACAACAGGTGGCAGTTGAGTACAGTGAAGTTTCTGACCGTGAGACTGTATTTACTGTAGGACTCTCCCTGGGCAAACTGATTATATGCTACACTTGTCTCTTGTCAAACAAAGAGACCACAAAAACTCACTGCAGGACGAGTTACTCTTTACCCTACACTGATACAATACAGGCTTTCATCCGCTAGTGTGTTCTTCAAAAAAAAAGTAGGTGGAGAAAGACCACCACCTTACTTTTCAGGTCATAAACCGAAACATAAAGAGTAAAATTCTGGTGTGTGTCGCAGAGGAAGGATGGAGTGTGAAAGACAGGCACTGCTGAAATCAAAACCACAAAGCCACTGCTGGTTATACAAAGGAAAAGAATCTATTTCAACATAAAACAAACTGCAACACCGTTGCCAAGAACATATTATACCCCCTAGAAAAATGCCCAAAATATTCTCCTTTCTCAGAAGTGGAGATATCGCTTCTCCTCCCTGCAATAAGGAAAACAACTGAGTCCTGAATAAACATTTACAAGCCATAATGCCGCAATACAATGCCCTCTGCTGCTCTGCTGCACTGTAATTCATGTGTGGTCAGAGGTACGGTCTATAAACTGATCACACAAGGCTTATGCAAAGTTTTTCTCGGCTGAAAACACCAGGATTGAGGCCATGGGATTTACTCCTGTGTCTATTTTAACAGAGGGATTGAAAGCTAAAGATAAGTGATTGTGACTGCGTAGCCCTCGGCCAGAGGAGAACGAGAGATGTGGACAGAGAGAGAGAGAGAGAGAGAGAGAGAGAGAGAGAGAGAGAGGGAGAGAGAGAGGGAGAGAGAGAGAGAGGTTGCAGCTGGATGTCACTTCGTCGTGGTGTGGTTGGCTCCTGTGGTAGAGCTGCTATTCACACAGTTGCCGTACAGACGGACAGTCAGCAAAGTCCCAGAGCGCATGCAGAACACTTGAATTTGTTCAACCACAGGACCCCAGTCTATATATATATTGTGTATTCTGTCTATCCTAGCTCACTCTCTTTCTCTCCCTCTTGCTGCACTGGCCGACATCTTGCCGTCTCTTCAGTACAGGAAGTGGTAAGATTTTCAAAAAAAGTTCTTTTGAGTTCTAGAGAAGCCGTGAGCACATCAAGGACATCAGCTTCCGCGTGCTAATCTGGTCAAATGCGCAACTGTTAAACCACAGAAGCTCCTGAAGATCTCGGCTGCAAAACCTGACATGCATCACAGTCAGTCGAGTCTCTTAACACGATGGAGTCCGTCTGAATGAGCTTGACATACTTAAGAAGCTCATTTCACTCGGGAAGTTCTCCATCTTCTTCTACTCAACATTCTGACGGGCCACTTTATTACTGTCCACCCTTTATTCAGTTAAAGGCAAATTCCCATCACAACTAAATAAGTATCAAATGAATCTAAGTAAATATCTTTCTAAAACTAAAATGGACATAAAATTCTCACCAGATGTTGGTAACAAACCATCCAATCCACACCAGAAATCAAACCATAGATGCCCACACATCATGTGTAATAAAATGAAATGACACAGGGGAAAAATACCGAACACCTGAAGAAAGGAAGGTGCAAAAAGGCTGTAAAGTCATGACAGCAGCTGAAATTTAATCATAATAAGCAACCCTGTCACCTAGTGCAAATCAATATCAGCAGATTCAGTCCCAACTGATGCTATAAAAAGTCGTCTAATAACCAAGGTGTCCCACAAGTAACATCTCATGATGGTAAAAACCAAAGACCTTCACAACCTTATTGTTGCAATACTAATGGCTTTGGTTCCAGAAGAATTTCTAAACTACTGATGGGGTCATAATACAGAAGTGGACTAAACAGAATTTCACCATAAACCAGCCATGACCAGGTTCTCCCCACAAGATTTCAGACAGAGGAGTGAAAATAATGATCAGAAGACTTCTCAAAGAGCCGAGGAGACTTTTAGCAGCTACAAACAAACCGCCATGACCTGTATGCATGTTCAGCACTCAAGACTCCATTACTGAAGAAAAAACATGCTGAAGTGTGTTGAAAGTTTGCTGACGAACATTTAGACAAGCCTGTGAAATACAGGGGTCCTCAATTTATGACGGAGATCTGTTTCTCAACGTGTGTCACAAGTTGAATTTTGAGCAAAAACCCCCTTACATAAGCGTCTACTGTGTTTGACACTGGGGCCATTCCTTTGTCCGTCCACCAGAGGGAGACATTCACCCACCTGAGGATCTGTATTGCATTTTATTGAAGTTACTTTCAACTTTCACACCATAAAAAAACAAAAATGGGGTTTGGGGCAGCGTCGTAACCACAAATGACCGTAATTTTAGTATGTTGTAAGTTGAGGACCCTCTGTATATGGGAAAATAAAGTCTGGTCAGATGACACTAAAATTTAACTCATTAGATTCCATATCACCTGTAGAGGTGAGGCTATGCTCCGCCCTTCAGTCGAGGTTAGGGTGAGAATATTACCTGGACACTGCAGTGCCACTGCATGACTTGTTGAGGAAATGGGGGAAAGAGGAAAAAAATTGGCTGCTCCAGCTCCTCAGCCCAACTCTTGATATGTTCTGAAGAATTGTCCTAATTTATTTTATATTGTTTATTTCTAATAGCTGTGTGGTGCAGTGGTCAGCTCTCTTGCCCCACAGCAAGAAAATCCAGGGTTCTGGCCTCCCTCGGTTTTCTCCGGGTTCTCTGGTTTCCTCCCACGATCCAAAGGATCGGGCTTTAGTTTACCTGGCTACTCTACATCACCCATAGTTGTGAGTGAGTGTGAATGGTTGGCATCCTGTCCTGCCTCAGCCCTTAGTCAGCTGGGATGGGCTCCAGCTTTCCCACGGCTTGGAAAATGAATTAAATTCAATTCAGTTTTATTTCTATAGCGTTTTTTACAACAGATGTTTTCACAAAGCAGCTTTACAAGGTCCGGGTCTTTCTTATAACTTTATTTTTAATTCTACAACTTATTTTTTACACCTTTTCTTTACTCTTTCTACTTTTTAGGATCATTTTAATCTATTTTAATTCCTACAACTTTATTTTAATCTCTCTTTTTTCTCATTAATACACATTGAATGATAATATGCTGCAGGAATAATAATTGCCTAATAAGAGCCTCCACATCTGCACAAACGTGTGAAACCAACCAGAAGAGATTAAGTTCAAGGTCCCGTTACCTAGAAGCCCCCTGAGGAGCCACGTCTCAGCCCGAACCATGTTTCTCCTTCTTCTGAGGATCGGCAGCAGAATTCAGGGACGGACTGGTCCAGAAATCAGCGTAGGCCTCCCAGTACCTTCAGGGGCAAAGAAAGTAAAGAGGCAATGTCAGCGTGAGCACAGCACATCATCACACAAACATGCAGCTGCCTTCAGTTTTGAGGACCACTTCACAGGTGAGACGCTTTATATGAGGTTTATGAACCTCAATCCTTCCAGATGTATGGCAATAAATTGACTTTTAAATTAACTACACATCTGGACTAAAAATAAGCAAATATTCCAACTGCAAGTACTGGAGATGGAGCAGTAAGCTTATTCCAGATGTTATGGACCAGCCGTCTCTCACTGAGGAAAATAAAATCCTACCAGAGGCTGTGACATCCTGTGATGGGACGGTTTTTAATGGGCGAGCTAGCACATCAGCCCAAATCTTCAGTTTTCCAGATGAGTAATATTTTCCAGGTGCTCAGTAATATCGTACTATTTTTTCCACTCTACAACTTACCAGTAGTGATGCTGAACTTCCCTCCAGATGTATTCAGCCAGATGTGCACCTGGTGATGCTCAGGCAGATCAACTGAAAGAGAAAGGTACAACAGTTTTACAAAAATATTTTACAATATAACATACAACACCCTCCACAGTTATTGGAGAAGATGTGTTCTAAGGCTTCTAATCATTTTTTCCCCAAAAAATTTTGCCTCAGAAAAAGAGAAAAATCCAGCCTTTAGTTAAGAAAAATAAATAAATAAAATAAAATCATGTTCCACCTCTGCTGTACAACCCAAGACAGCTTCTCCTATAATATTTCACAAAGTTGGAGAATACAGAGACCGGGATTTTTGACCATTCCTCTTTCTAGATCGTCCAGAGTCCTGGGTCTGCTCTTATGCACTCCCCTCTTCAGCTCCTTCCATGTGGGAGGAGTTTGTGTAGATATTTCCATATGTCTAGGGTTATTATATATATATATGCTGGAAAACCAAATGATGACCCATCTACAGCTTTATATAATATAATATAATATAATATAATATAATATAATATAATACAACAATATACATAGTTTTATTATCATATAAAATATAATATATAATATTAAAATAAATTATAATAATACATAATTTTACATACTATACTACAACTCAGTTTTAATATATAATATAATATAATATAATATAATATAATACAACAATATACAGTTTTATTATAATATAAAATATAATATATAATATTAAAATAAATTATAATAATACATAACAATTTTACATACTATACTACAACGCCATACACAGTTTTAATATAATATAATATAATATAATATAATATAATATAATATATAATACATAACAATGTTAAATAATATACTACAACTCTATACATATTTTTAATATAATATAATATGATATAATATAATACATAACAATGTTACATAACATCCTACAACACTAAATATTAATATAATATAATGTTTATTCTTCTTGGACCAAAAGGGAGAAAACAGGAGCAGATTGACTTTTGGCGCCAGCGCTGTGTTCAGGTAAACAGGTAAACAGGTAAACAGGTGAGGCGCAGACCTGAATAACATCCTCGTGAGGAAGAATGGAGAAATTGCGCAATGACGAGCACATGTGCGGAAAAAACTCCGAAAAACTGCGCTGCGTCGGTAGTTTAGAATCTGTAAAAGCAACACTGATGAATAACGACAGAGCGGCTGCGCAGAAAGAGTTGAAACAAACGCAGCACCTGCGCAGCACTGAAGCCAGGGAGCCAAGAGTCGCACAAACCTTTGTTCCTCGCGCGGTTTCTCCTCGGCCGCTCGCCGCTGTGCTGCAGATGTGCTGTCGACGCGCTGGAGCTCGCGGCTGCTCTGAGTCTCGCGCTGGACGACGAAGGTGTTAAATGCGTCGGAAAGTCCAGAGTGAACGCGCGCGAGCTCGGCGGAAATTCCCGCTCCTCTTCACAATGACCCTCACAGTGGTCTCGCGCTCAAAGACCCTCCGCCCAGATGCGCCACCAGCCCATGTGAGCGGAGAGTGAGGTCAGTCAGCCGTACTTTCACTTTCGAACACACGTCACTACGTACATAGCTCTCTCTCTTTCTCGCTATCTCTCTCAGTCTTTTCTCTCTCTCTTTCTCGCTATCTCTCTCAGTCTTTTCTCTCTCTCTTTCTCTCTATCTCTCTCAGTGTTTTCTCTCTCTCTTTCTCTCTATCTCTCTCAGTCTTTTTTCTCTCTCTTTCTCTCTCTCTCTCTGTCGCTTTCTCTCAGTCTCTCTGTCTTTCTCTATCTCTCTCTCTGTCTCTCTCTCTCTCTCTAGGGGAGAATACTACATGTATGTACACGTGTAAAATGGTTGTGCTTATGGTTTTCATCTTCCATGCGTGTATAAGTGTGTATGTATATAAAGGTGTGTGTGTATATAAAGGTATGCGTGTGTGTGTGTGTGTGTGTGTGTGTGTGTGTGTGTGTGTGAAGGTATGCGGATGTGTGTGTGCGTTTTCTGTATTTTTTATTACTACAAATGTAAATATAACACTGTTAAAATGGACTTTTCCCCTAATGACTAAATAAAAGATGTTTTAAAAGTCAAAAGTCTCTCTCTCTCTCTCTCAATCTCTCTCTCTGTCACACACACACACACATGCTCAAACATGCCTGACACAAGCTTGTGCTCAAACATTAAATCCTGAGAACGATCCCAAGGCAGAAACACTCACACTCTTACACTGTGGACACAGGTCCCTACAAATATATATATATACACACACTACACACACCCCAAACACCACTGTGGCTACTGGGTACCAACATCTAAGACCACCCCATCCCCCAATACACACACACACACACACACCTTATCACAGTAAGCGAAGGGAAATCGTCCCCTCAGTCTCGTTCCTTCAGTGGACCCCACCTCTGTGATGTCAGAGGGGTTTTCCATCTGCTCCTGCACCTGAGAAGCTAAATCACAAGCCATTTACATGAAATCATCATTTTCCTCCACCTGCACTGTCTGAGTGAATAACAGGGTCGTCTAATCTGACCTGATTTTTCTTTCAGATATTTTCTTGTCCAAAAAAACTTCATTATCCAAACTGCTAACAATGTTCAAATAATAAAATCTGTTTTTAGTGCAACTTACATGAGGTTTTGTAAAGCCTTTGATCTATTTACAGTGGTGTGAAAAAAAAAGTGTTTGCCCCCTTTAATATTTCAGATGTAAAAATAAATGTATAGATGTAAATATTAGTCAAAGACAACACACGTTAACCCAAAATGTGTTTTTTAAGTGAAGAATTTTATTATTAAGGGAGAAAAAAAAAACTACATGCACCTGTGTGACAGCATTGCCCCCCCCCCCCCTCCCCCCTCCATGATGAGTCCCAAGACTTTGGGGACAATCAGATACATGACTGATGAGACAAAAGTAAAACTTTTGGAAGGTGTGTGTCCCATTACATGTGGCATAGAAGTAACACACGATTTCATAAAAAGAACATCATGCCAACAGTAAAACATGGTGGTGGTAGTGTGATGGTCTGGGGCTGGAAGACTTGCTGTGAGAAATGGAACCATGAATTCTGCTGTCGACCAAAACCTCCTGAAGGAGAATGTCCATCATCTGTTCATGACCTCAAGCTGAAAGGAACTTGGGTTCTGCAGCAGAACAACGATCCAAAACACACCAGCAAGTCCAGCTCTGATTGGCTGAAGAAAAACAAAATGAAGACTTTGGAGAGACCTAGTCAAAGTCCTGACCTGAATCCTATTGAGAAGCTGTGTGACATTAAAAAGGTGAAAAACCTCCAATGTGTCTAAACTACAACAATTCTGCAAAGACGAGTTTGGGCCAAAATTCCTCCACAGCTGTAAAAGACTCATTGCAAGTTTTCACATTTCTTGATTGTAGTTGTTGCTGCTAAGGGCCCAACCGGTGATTAGGTTTAGGGGGCAATCACTTTGTCACACAGGGCCATGTAGGTTTGGATTTTCTTTCTCCCTTATTAATAAAATCTTTCACTTAAAAATGCATTTTGTGTTTCCGTGTGTTGTCTTTGACTAATATTTAAATTTGTTTTATGATCTGAAACATTTAAGTGTGACAAACATGGAAAAAAAAGAAATAAGGAAGGGGACAAACACTTTTTAACACCACTGTATAAGTAACTAAAGTATATTTCAAATAATCATAAATGTAGCCAATTATGGCACTATGAGCTAACAGGGTTTGATTGTATGTTGTATTTTTTTTATTTGTGTTCTTAGAAAATCCCGACAGTACAAGGCCATTGGAACAGTTTTGTAGGTTTTAGGGGGAAAATTGTGCCCAGACTATTAGGTCATGATTTTTCTAAACACTGTATTACAAGGAGTAATATTTTCTTTCAAACAGCATTGACACTAACTGCACTCAAATGTTGTTTTTTCTTGTATTGAAAGTGGTACTTAAAAGTTTTTTCTAACTTTGTAATTATCTACTTTTTAATGAACGCGACCTAAAACATCACCTGAAGTCTTAAAAGTAGATGAACAATACCTAGATAAACAAACAACACCATAGTTATTATATCTGGTCATGCATTTATTGGGGAAAAAATCAAATGTGTGGCAACAAAACTCTTCATTTCAAACATTTCAGTTATAATAAGGTCAGGACTTTTACTTCCACTCTTTGCTAGAATGACTTGTGGGTTCAGGATCATTGTCTTGCTGCATGACCCACTGTCACCTGATGTTCAAATCATTGACAGATGTCTTCATATTTTCCAATGGAATTCTCTTTTTGGATGGAATTCATTGTTCTATTAATGCTGGCGAGCCAACCAAGGCCAGATGAAGCAAAACAGGTCCGAACCTGAACACTCCCACCACCATGTTTCACAGATGGCGTAAAGATCTTGTGCTGGAATGCAGTGTTTTACTTTCTCACTTTTCATTTAAGCCAAGAAATTCATTATATCTTCAGATTACACCTTTGTGATTGTGATACACATCCACAAATGTGTTGTGTGTGTGATCAGACTGCTGGATCCCTGTTCTTTAAATGAAACTGTCTTTCTCTCATATCTGATTGTCACCCTGTTGACTGAAAACACCAGACTCAGATTTCACCATTATACAAAAATCTGAATGTTCCACTTACTTTTGCCACATGCAAATATACGTATGTTACTGGATCTTTGTTTTTTTGCATAAATGCATGACAATATATAATATTTTTTTAAATATTGGATGGTGTTTTAGATCACATTCACTAAAAATAAATACAAATGTTCAAGAATCACAAACCTTCAAGCACCACTGTATTTCCCTTGAGTGTTCTGAAAGGCAGAGAATAGATAGATAGATAGATAGATAGATAGATAGATAGATAGATAGATAGATAGATAGATAGATAGATAGATA
>JBBIGC010000020.1:13650922-13667176 GCA_037576955.1 Lepidarchus adonis
GTCAAGAGGAAGATGAGACACCAGACCAACAATGCAGACGACCTGAAGACTGAGATCAAAGCAACCTGGGCTTCCATTCCTCCATGACATCACATTGACGCAGTAATTCATGCAAAAGGAGGAACAAGCAAGTATTGAGTGAATAGGAATAAACATACTTTTCAGAAGCCTGACATTTCTGTTTAAAATTTTTTTTTTTTTGGTCTTGTGGTATTCTAATTTTTTGAGACTGTGAATTTAGGGTTTTCTTATCTGTAAACCACAATTTTTGAAATTCCAAGAAATAAAGGCTTGACATTTCACTCTGAAATGATTCAATATATGGATTTCACTTCCTGAAAAGGAATGTTAAGAAATATTGAACCTTTTCACAACCTGCACCTGTGTGTATTGACACACAACTGGTCAAAAGTATTTACTTAGTGTTTACTTGCAATTTAAGCAGCTCCGTTACAGTATATAACCTTAAATTGTAAAAAAAAAGTTGAGGCAAGGAATTATTTAAATATTGGTTTGGGATGAACTGGACAGAATGGGGTAAAGATAAAGCTGCAAAACTTATGGCACCTCTATAAACCCATTTTCACATTAAGTTTTAGGGCTTCGTTTATTTCCTAAGCAGATCCTTTATTACTGAAAAATCTGTAAATTTGAAATAAAAATATCCATCAAATGTAAAATGTTTGTGATTTATCATTTAAGGATATTCAAATGTAACAGAACTGCGTACATTACCAGGAAACACAGTAGTGTGTGTGTCTCACTCGGAGTAGATTTATCGAACATTCTAATCTATTGTCAGTAAAAAATTAAAGGATCTCGCTCACACTCACACACACACACACACACACACACACACACACACACACACACCTCTTCCCCCTCCAAAACCACTGTCCCGCCGCAGAAGCCCACGCGCAGTATTACTAATTGCTTCCCTCCAGTTACTGTGGTTATGAGGCTGCGAGCGAAGCTGGGCGAAAGATTTTGACAAGAATGCCTTAAAGTGGTCTGCGCTCCCCTGTGTACCTCGGCGGGTCAAGCGTTCAGGTCAACGGGCTGGACACGTAACTAACGCCCCACCGACCCCACCGCTCAGCGGGCAGCCGTCCTGTCACTCCCACCGCGCTGTAGACACGGAGAGGGCAAAATACAAAAATAAAAACGTATTTATTAATTTTAAAAACATGCAAGGGGGATTCCACCCAAGCCTATATACCATCTGTCACCCCTAACACAGTGATGTAAGGGGAAATCCCCAATGGAAGAGATAGTGGGGGAAAAAAAGTCTAAATAAAGGATCAACGCCAGAATCCAGGGTCACTGGGTCCGAGTGTTGAGGCTTCTGGAAGTTTCTTCGGAGATCTCATCAGCTCGGACTGTTTTCTTGTATTGTGCGTGTGTGTGTTAAGACTGGTGTTTTCTCATTGCAGGGAACTCCTCTACAACTAAACGGAACGATAGTGGAACTTGCCGAGAGTTATTTTAAACAAAGCAACACGTCGAAAATGTCCGTCAGATTAGCAACATGCTAATGTCCGTCAGATTAGCAACATGCTAATGTCCGATCGGACCAGATCTCCACTCCCCAAATATCACGAAACTAAGCAGACATCGAGCTAAAGAGAGGCCAGTAAGTAGCACTCAGACTGAATGCTGTTTCTGCTCACGTCTGATAACTTTAAAACTATTTTATTAAAAAAAAAAAACAAATATGCTGAGCAAAACACTGGACTCTACGTCGTTCGTTCAAATGACTTGGACCGGGTCAGTTAAAATTAATTTACAATAATTACAGGCACAGAAACTGTTAATTTGGAATAAGATCGGTAAATGTAACCTGTCAGATTGTATGAGTTTGTGATCAATGGAATCGGGCCAAGGGGTGAACTAGCTCTGGTTGATTGTCATTGTTGCTCAGCAGGACACAGGGGTGTTTAAAGTGGAATCTGCTTTAGTTTTGGTTTAGTTCCCTGTTCTCCAACACATATTACACCTGGAAATTCACAGGTGAGCTGAACCAGGTGTCAAACTCCGGTCCAGAAATTCAAAAGCCACCCCAGGGCTTTACTCCTCAACTACCTGGCTTCTCTAATAAGAGTGCAGTCCAGCATCGTGTACAAGCAGTTGGAGAAAAATCCCACGGAGGATTTTTACTATCTGGACCTGAATTTGCCACCACTGGGGGATAAAACCAGCACTCCCAAGACCAGAGCCAGATACCCCTGCCTTGGGGCCACTGTCATCCACGCAGCCCCAGTCTACATTTAATATGTAAAACATACACGTTGCTCTTTAAAAAGCTGACTAGTGACCTACTTAAACTGACCTGACTACTTTAAGTAGGCATCTACAGCCTTTTCTCCATGATATACTGAAGCTCGCAGTTCTTACATGCATGTTACAACAAGGTAAAACACCCACACAGTCCAGATTGGGATCAAGATGCATATCTCCCGGACCAGCACACGGATTAAGAGAAAACTATTCACTTGCAGATCATGACTCACCCGTTTCCTGTACAACAAGCTTGATCAAATCTAATTAAAGACATCTTCAGTGCAATGGCAGATTTAAAGTAGAAAACAACTGAGGAGAATCATCATCAGAAGAAAGCCTGCAAAAGTAGAATGTGGAATCCTGCCATACCGGTGTGAGCAGTTACAAGTCAACACTTCACTCACACACCAACAAAAGGGAGTTTTTCTTCTTAAAAAAAGGTTTATTTACAGTTATTTAAGTCAAAGTTCAGCCACATAGCAAAAAGAAGTTTCTTTAAGTTAGGACAACTTGAAAATTGTGGCCCAAAACAGCATGAACAGCCCAATTACAGCCACAAACCTCTGAATGCGCTCCTGCAAAGACAACTAAAGCTGTTTTACTTGACCCCACCGTCTCCTGGAACAATGTGTGAACAGCATCCCCCCTCACAGACACCAGTCTTTTGCTAAATACATCTTCCTTCAAGTCTCCAAACGTGATTCATACAATAAAAATCAAAAACCGCAGTGTAGTGGGTTGGAAAGTACTACAAACACTCAACTTACATACCTTACTTTAAGCCATAAACAAGGTGACACACAAACGGTCATTGGGAATGACGGCCATCGCATTTCTACAGCGCTGAGCTGTAGAATGAAACGCTGAGCACAGTCGATTTTCACTACAGGAATGCTGATATGAGTCCAACAGGTTCATTGACCATAGGGACACTTCCCAGATGGTCTCTCAAAAAACATCTTGTAGTACTCATCAAAATACTGTACCCATAATTGCAGTCGGAAACTTGTGGCCGCAGCAAGGAGGCCGACTGAAAAAACTAGTGGGTTTTAAAATGTGTGTCTGCAGAACACACCAACAAACACAGAACAGGACTTTAGAAGGCATAGCGTGTGCGAATGTCTTCCAGTTTCTTAGACACCTCTGGTGGTGTTCGGTCCAACTCCTCAGCAACACTTTTCTGCTTATGAGGATCCATAGAGTTAAACTGTTCACACAGGTCTCCATCAATCACATTCTGCAAAAAAAATCAAATTATGTCTTTAAACATCAAAATGAAGCTCAAATTGCTAGGACACTACAAAATTAGTTAAAACCAACAATTGCAATAATTTTTTAACCTCACTTTTGTAAAGATCTAGTCATATTTTGCAATACCTATAAACATTCACTAACCCACCCAAGTAAAACACAGGATTAAGTACTAGCACCTTATGTCTATTTTTTTCTATTGTGTTTTTTTTTGTGTATGTACACTTATTCTGCTGCTGAGAGAGAGATTCCACACAAATTTGATTGTACTCGGTTACAATGACAAAGAATCTTTATAACAGTTCAGAGAGCAATTGTATCATGTTTGGCTTATGGATATTTTTAGTAAAAGTAAGCTCCTTGTACTTTTTAAAAGGGCCTCACTTTCATTTTCTTTTCGTCTTAGCTACACACACGTTGTGTGGCAAGGGGGTTCCCACCGAAATACTTTGAAGTTCTTATCTACAAGAGGTATAAAGAAAAAATGTCCCACACACTTTGGTAAACTAATAGAATTTTAGAATTTGATGCTTGCAACACAGAAAAGTGTGGGACAGCGGAATGTTCACCAATTTCCATCCTTGCTTGACACAAGATTTAATTTGCTTAATTGTGCATGATGTCTACGGTTGGAAATGCATGGTGCTACATGAGAATTACACCATGACCGGTCTGCAGGAATGGCAGTCAAATGCACCATGTCGACTAAGCCACACAGTTGTAGCACATGCAGAGTGAGGTCTTGCATGGAAGTAGACTTTCTACAACAAATCTCAATTTCTTTAGAGTTGCTTTACAAGGTAATAACTGTTCTCTTTAGTTTAAGGTTCTTTTACAACTATACAAAAGCCTTATAGCCCTTGAGCCAGTGACTGGCAATGGGCATAATAACCTGGGGATCCATTTAAGCTGGCCCATACTGAGGTTCTCCACTCCAGAGATTCTCGAAAGAGCCAAATTCACCAATTAGATGTAGTTGTGTGAGTGGCTTGCAAATCTGTGTACACACCTTTACTGGGAAGTAATAGGAGCGAAAACTTAGATGATCTCTGCCACACAGTGGAGGAAATTCAGAACGCATATGCATCTCCAAGTGCTGAAAGAAGTCATGGTCCTAAGAGTAGATTGGGGGGAAAAAAAATTTATGAATTCTCCAAGAAATGCACAACAAAAAAGACCCCCACTGCAGAACATTCTTTAGTCTGTTAAATAAAAGTTAAAGGAAGTGGTGCAAGTGATGAAATGGAACATCTGGCCACTTTGTACACCCTCAAGCCGGAAAGAAGACATAAGTGGCCCTAAAACATGGATAACCCCATCAATTTTTAGTTACATTTAGTTTTTAGAGTCATACCT
Organism: Lepidarchus adonis; assembly: GCA_037576955.1. Taxonomy (NCBI): domain Eukaryota; kingdom Metazoa; phylum Chordata; class Actinopteri; order Characiformes; family Lepidarchidae; genus Lepidarchus; species Lepidarchus adonis. Next base: position 13,655,810 of record JBBIGC010000020.1, read on the forward strand.
CATGTGATGTGAAGGGCACCAGAATTCCGATGCCCCCTGACAGAGTTGTGTATACCAGAGACTCTGAGCCTCCAGGGATGAGGGTGGTCTTCTGCAAGGACAAGACCGTCTCTCCAATGTGGTAATTCATAATTACCTCAGCCTGGAAAACAATGCAAAATTTAAAAAGACCTATAAACCATTATCAGACCTTAATAGTTTTAATTTGTGACATCAATATGAATGGACCAAAAGAAAAAACATTAAATAAAAGGACTAACTTTTAAACAGTATCAAGTTTATGGCTGCTTGCCAAAATCGCACACCAAACTTCCTGACACAAAGTCAATGTCAACCCACCCATTCCTCCTCTCACTCACTTACACACACTGTTGGCATTCAATAAATTCCCAACAAAAGCCATTGGGGCACACTGGGAATTTCCCCAGTGTCCTAAGCATTTCCAGGCTCTTGATTTGTTCATAATGATGTCTGGCATGTAGACAAGGCTAGGGCCTGAGGTCTTTAGGGGCAGACCACAGTGTGGACTCCAGATAGCTGTTCCACAGGTCTGGGTTTGGGTGTGTATTGAAGAAACCACAACACTAGCTAGACACAAACACTGACCTAGAAACAGACAACCATAAATACAAGGCGAAACAGACTCTAAAGAATTCTGTTTGGTGCAGTTTCCTGCGGCATCTTTCGTGGTGGGTGGAGGAAGGTACCTTTTGTGAAGCTCCATTGAGCAGACCTCTGTCCCACAACGCTTTGTTTCCAGTGGGGTCTTCATCCACATCATCGCTGGTGTTTGGTGGTAGACGTACCTGGAAGGTGTTAAACAGAAGATTGCTGAAACTTTGTAGTCGAGTGAAAAAAAAAAAAAGGTAATTACGCTTAATTCCACAAAACTACACAATGTAGTACTTACAATGCTGATATTTCCAAACTTGTCAGCTGAGGCCATGGTGTCATAATCGAGTAAACATGCCGTAGTGACCCAACGGGGGTGCGTGTCATCAGCGAAGATGATAAGCTGGTTTTCATTGCGTTTGTATCTCACCCAGAAAAGGCTCTCCTGGATGTCTGAGACAATCACACGTTGGCCTATGGTGTAGATGCCTGTCACCAGGTTTGGAACGTGCTTCAAAAAGAAAAGAAAAATGGTCACATCAGCATCATAGAATATCATAAGTGAAAATTTTTATAAATAAAACACGCAGGTATGGGAATTTGTTAATGATGGTTAATATACAAGGGTAATAAATTGTCACAAAATGTCATATCGTATTAAGCATGCTGACCAAATGCAGGTTTAATTACAAGGCTTAATTAGTCTTTAACTGGATTAAGCATTGTGGACTATGTGAAGCATTATCTTAAATGTGTCCCTATCAAATTTTAGGTATCAAAAATAAAATTGTTTTATTTTTAAAATGGGTAAAAATGAGAATTATGTTGCATGTTTTTTCCGCTATTGAAGATCATTTAAAGTACATCAAACTGAAATGGGCAGGAAAAATGCTTTTCAGCAGACAATAGCCTAATGTGTAGCTGAATTTGATGTCCTGAACATTTTGAGGCCTGGAGAAATCTGAAGCAAGTTGGTCTCTTGGCTAATGCAAGGATGGCAAATATCTCATCATTTAAAAATAAAAAAAACATGCTGTGAATTATTTAAACAATTGTTTATTAACAGCATAACCATCACCTGTATGGAAAATTATTTAGCCTTCCTTAAGTCCACCATTCAAATAAACAATAAAGGCTTTACTGTCAGCTCACCTTGTTCTCACACTTACGAAGCAGCTTCTTTTTACCCAAGTCGTAGATGCGCAGGAGTTTGCCCACACCCACCAACACTCTGCCTTGAAAGGGGGCAATTGCCAGAGGCACATCCTCCACGGGGGTCTGCGAGTAAATCACACCAAAACCACAATACTTAAGAATTTAATTTTTCATGTGGTAATTAAATACGTATCAATGAACCACACATAAAATATTTTTTTAATTAATAAGTGTGTGTGGGGGCATTGGAAGGGCATGCATGTCCTTTTCTACTCACCTTGTGCAGGAACTCCAGCTTTTCCCCACCCCCAGCCAGACGATAGGTGTAAATATAGCCACCACCAACTGAGCGTGGGTTCAGTATCATATCTCTGGCCACTCCAACCAGTACATACCAGTCATCGCCTCCATTAGCAAAGCGACATACTGCCACACTGTAGAAACAAACATATGAAGTCATACACAACAAAAGAAGAGGAAGTTTACCCACTTCTTTCAACTGATTGGTACCAGCAGCCTCTAAGGACACAATTACTGCAGTACTTTCCCAAAGTTTGCTTGTGTGCCTCCCCTGCCTACCTGAACGCTCCCTCGTTCTGCTCTAGTTGGACCAAATCCAGAGTGTTCCCCTGAATAGGGTTGACCAGGCGAACCAGTGATGCCCACTGCCCTGACCCGGCTTTGGGGGCACCGAATATTGCTTCTGGAAGGTTCTCGTTTAAAAATGCAGCAGCCATTTCTGCAGCCAGCTCCCTCTCATCCTCCCCTGCAGCTTCCACCATTTCCTATTCAAAAGGAAGAAGGAAAATAGACACTGATAATTTGAGGAAGGACGTCACCAGATCCAGGGGGGCTAAAAAAAATGAGGCTTGGAAATTCCCAGACTAATCATGCCCATAATCTCCTGTAGACTCGGACTGAGAAAATAAAACGGCAAATTCACTCGGAATGAAATCCACTTGTGTGGAAATTGGCACTAATAAGATCCTGAACCAGTATTTTAAACACAGTACACAACATACAGTAAGAAACACTCCAGCTTAGTCAAAAACTTAAGGAATATATATATAAATTGTCTGACATAACTGGCTTATTAACACAATGACCACATATAGGCTTTGAGCACTCACCTCTGCCATCTGTTGCTTACGCTGGGCCTTGGTGGCCTCTGTGTATGCATTGTGGTCTGTTTCGATGAGGATTAGGTTGTTGGTCTCAGGGTGAATGACAAATTTGCGTGGTGTGTACTGCAGTGGAAAGGCTACCTGGTTGAAGACAGCACCCAGCTTCTCCAGAGCCAGAATCCTGTCAGCAAGTGGAAACAGATTTTAAAGATTATTCCTTCGTCAATGTTCAATCTGCACATTCATAGCCTGGAACACATTAGAAATAAAGTCTTTCTACTTTAACATGTTCAGTAGCCAAACTGAAGTGAAGCAAACAGTAAAATAATGATTCATTTAATGGAATTTGAACAAGAACTGCAATTATAGACAAATAACGAGCACTGAAATTAATTTGCACCCAAACCAAACATTTAGAAGCATTAGAGACCAAATTCAATGCAAAACATTACAGGTGCACCCGAAGTGAAACATTAAATATCAAATCAAAATTAAGCATGTCACACCAATTAAAACACACTAAAATACACTAAATACCCAAAACACTACTGAAATCAAGGGTATTAACAGGGTGGGCAAACAACGTACATATCTTGATAGTGTAGTATACATTTTTTGGGACAATATTTTATCAATGCACTGGCAACAAATATCAATATTATGTCCACAAAAAGCCCTTGTTCTTCTCTCCACAGCAGAAACTGGAAACGCAAGTCTAGAAAGACTCATACATAAGCCATGCACTTTCAAATTGAATAATCACTATATGGTATCATGGCCCAAACATAGCAATAACCCTCACCTCTGCCTCTATGGGAAAAACCCATTTTGCGGCCATTACAGATTGCCCCAACCCAAGAACGTACATATTTTTGCCTACTAACAAATTTAGGCCGAGCTTTAAATACTTAAATGCACAATTGAAAAAGTGAGTCATGTTTGCCAAGATTATTTCCTGCTAGTGACTTATCAGTATTGTGTCATCATTTCACGCATGTACAGTTGGACTCTCATTCGTTATATTAAGTCGTACAGAAGGGAGTAGAACAATGCAGTAATTTTCCAATAAAACATAAGATTGTGCAGTTTTACTCCACGTTCTCCAAGAAGCATGGAGACGGTGCTAGATGTTGTAACACTGCTGTGAAAATTTGGTTGCATTCAACCAGAACAGTATTACAATCAACGCGAGGGGCAGCCATAGCCTAACGTTTAGAGAAGTGAGTTTGTGACCAAAAGGTTGCAGGTTTGATTCTCACAATGCTCACCATGTACGTCGCTCTGGATAACGGCGTAAATGTAAAATATTACTGACGTCTGATACTGATGCATGATTATGTGTGAAGCCCCAATGGCATCCAACGCCAGGGAACTGTTCCAATGCTTCATAGCCCAATGACGAGCGTTTTTAGCTTCTATAGCGGAGGTTTAGTTATATTAGTATATTAATATATTATATTTGTTAGTATATTGTTGTGTAGCTGTAAGAGTACTGCATTTTACTAGCAATGCTTTTCTATGGATTTGATACAATCAGTGTGTGCAGAACTGAATAGCTGTGATTACAGTTAAAAAACAGTGATTTTATTGAATTTATTATTAACCAAATCCCCTCACTTTTCAGATTTCTAAAAAAAAAAAAAAAAAAAAAAAAAAAAAGAATAAATAATTTAACCAGTAAATGTGTAAATTGGCTCAGACTTGGTCATATAGTTTGACAATGACCGTGTTAAGAGAAAAAAAAGAAAAGCTACAGACATATCGTGAAATTAAAAGTGAATGAACAGCACCTCAGCGTGTTGGTGGAGATGGCGACTATGCCTTCAGGACACTGTTCTGAGGCGAATCCTGAGGCATATTCTAGAGTCTCGTAGGAGAGCGGTGTCAGATGAAAGCGCGACTGGTATGAGTAGCTCAGCCATGAACGGCTAGACATGGCCAACACCTAAACAAAAATAATAAGAAAAAAGTCAAACAAAAGCATCACACGAGTATTTGGCATTCAGAAATCTAGGGCCACTTACAGCCTCCTGGCCCTGCATTCGGACTCTGAAGAGCTTGACAGGACGAGAGCCAAGGTACCGGGTGCGAGTATCAGAGAGGTCTCCAGTTACAGGGTCCAACACAGTACGCAGCAAAACACCATTCTATCACAAAGACAAAGGGTAAGTATTAATTTTTAAAAATAATATCACCCTTAAAAAGGGTACAAAATCAGAAGTGCACAAGTATGTTACCTGCAAGCCAATGTTCAGGTAGAGAAAACCGATGGTGCCTTTCTCTCCAAGTTCATCTTGTTTCTCCACTCCTCCCATCTCCACTATACACAAAGACTCGGGCTGTGCAGGCAGAGCCTGCATACTAAGTGGCTGCAGACAGTCCTGCAGCCCAGAACGGCAAGAAAGAGTGAGAAAGAGATGTCATACCACATAAATTCAGACATGTGCATTGTTTGCAAAAGCTCCTACAGAGATTTTTCAAGCACTAGACCAAAAAGGAAGAGAAGCACAAAGTAAAGAAAGACTAAATACTGATCACAGATGAGAGAACATACCGAGGGGTCCAGGGAGATAATGCGCACTGTGTTGTCAACCAGGCCCACGGCCAGGAAACGGGAACGCTGTTCACCTGGAGGGACATTTGCAAGACTCATACACACCACATCCGCAGACATCTCCTTTCTCTCTGTGTATTCATTCAACTGTCCCGACTGCAGAGAAAGAAAATGGAGATCATCAGTGCATTTAGCCTAAATATATTTATATATACGCCATGTGCTCAGTTTACTTCTTAACTTAGTGCTAAGCTTTTATTTGCTTAATTAACAGTGGGCAACAAATTTGCCTAAATGAGTTTTTTAAAAGATCAACGTTGATTAAATTTAAATACTTTGTATTGATCTCTATAAAGTTCAAAATATTACCCAAAATGGAGGCTTAAAAATTGTGCTACCTCAATTTTTAAAGTTCCGTATTCTTTTTAAACCTTGACAAAAACACGTCTCAGAACAACTGACTAATAATGGTTAGAATTAGGTTGTTTCACTGCACTATTCTTTTACTCTTTTGCTGTAAAAACAGAAAAAATAAAATGTAAAAAAAGCTTTCCGTGTCACATACCGGGTCCATCTCGAAGTACACTAGCTCTCCCCCGGTGAGAGCGATGACCACCTGCCGTTGGTTAACAGCACAGCGTACAATAGTCTTCTTCCCCGGGGTTTTCCATTCATTCACACGCTTGTCTGCTCGAATGTGGCGGATGCCATCTGGGTACACCTGGGTGGGCAGAGCGGAGAAAATGGGTGATGCAAAGTGGAAACTTTCATCTCACAAATTGGTCGTTTTAATTTTTTCGTACTTTCTTCAGTAGAAGTAATTCAACAGGAACAACGGATGAAAAAATGTGAATTAGTTTAAAAGCATCACTTTCAACTAAATCAGCTCTTACTTTGTGTCCCTGTGAAATGCCATTTTACACTGATTTCTGTGTCCTCCCATAACCACTGATCGCTTCAAAACAGTGACGATGCTCATTTACTTTTTCAGTGCTGACACACAGTGCATCACTTAGATTTCGCCAATTTAACAAAATGGTACACAATACTTTATTAAAAATCATCCAGTGTTTAAGTCACCCTTTGGTACGGTGTCAAATACTTTACAAAACTATGTATTTTTTTACATTTTACTTTATAAAAAAAGCCCCAATTGCATATCCGATCTGGCAATTCAAAACTTCAAAATTGGTCATGTCAGTATAAAATGAACCAACACATTACATATAAAGCATTGATAAGTATTTAAAACATACAATTTTATTTATTAAAAAGATAGCCGTTTGCCTGGTGGTTAAGCTAAAGCTGCTTTGTATACATTGTTTATTGTATAACTTAAAAGTAGTAATCTGTGGTGGAATACATTTTAAGTAAAACAAAAACACTTTCATTATAATTACTATATCATCAGGACAATGGGCTACATTGTTAGAACAGTTCTGTGGTTTAAGAAAACTATTCTTAACAAAAAAAAAACAGCTATTGCTCTTATGTGGGAATTGATCTCATGTGGGAATAGCTAAAACCAAAAATATCTGGCCTCAACAATCCACAAAACATTTTTCCAGTAGCCTTCTGGCTTGTAAAACATGATCTTTAGCAAAATGTAGATTGGAAGAAAAGTTTGAGAGTAGAGGTTCTCTCCTTGAAACCCTGCCATGCACACAACAATGATGCTCGTCAGATTCTTTGTGAGAAGTGCATGAACAGGTTTTAAAAATAAGTTTCTTAAGAATGGTTCATAAATAATGCCCAATATAAACCATTTTTAAAGCGTGGTGGTGTTAGAATTATGTTTGGGGCCCTTTTTCTGGTTATATGGTCAAGGAGCATCATTGAGGGAGCTATAAATTCTGATTTATGCCAGAATTTATGATTTATGTTACCCTGGGATCATTTGTGACCTAACAAGCTATTACATGGCTCTCTCGCAGACTGATCTGTTGGTTAAGAACTACTGGAGAAGTTAAAGGACAGGAATTTTCAGTACTGCAGAATCCATTTATCTGGTATTGGTAGAGTTTAGAGATGTAATCCGTAGCTTCATATGCATCTACAACTCGAAATCAACTTTATTTGTGCCATGATGCACTTCCAGAAACAGGTTTTGAATAACAGACTGTGGGCAGATTTCCTTTTTAAATAACATAATAAAATAACAATAAATTTTTTAATTCACCTTCAAATTAACTTTTAATGCCAAAGGTTCATATTTTGCTACGTAAAAATTTAATATTGGCTAATTTCCCTCAATAAAAAATGACCAATAATAATATTTTGCATCATGTGTCAAACTGGGTGTTCTTTGGTATCCAACTTTCAAGGCTTATGGGAAAACATAAAAGTTTTATGCAGAAATATAGACTAGAAAGCCTACAAACAACCACATCTGAACATTTTTGAATGAGAGCACTAACTCTAACCTAAATCAGTGGTCCCCAACCACCGAGCCGGTATTCTAGATGAAAGTCATGACAGAAAACCCTGAGATCACCACAACAGCACTGAAAACTTATTCTGAAAGGACAGTTTACGTGTTACCATAGCAACCAGAGCGTGTGAGGGGCAGAGGAGGACGTTACTCTGATCGTTGTTAGCACATTTCAAGAAGACGCTGCTAATAAAGTTACATAATTACACAGTGGATTCATGTTTATTATTATATTTATAAAATACCACAGTTTTTGTGTTGGTCGTATCATTTTTTTGTTGTTTTTATCACCGACGGCTTAAATGCCTGTCCCCGAAAATATTGTTTGACATTTAACCAGGCCGTGGCGAGAAAAAGGTTGGGGACCGCTGACCTAAAGGACACTAAATTGGCCAATCTTTTTCATCCCAACAGTAACTCCCAACCCTCTCTGTGCTCTAGAAGCTGATGAAAGCATTGCTTCAACACCGTGCCTTAGCTTGACTCGTTTGGAGCCACCATGAAATAAACCGGCTGAACCCCAGCACTGCATGGTGCTATGAAACAACACCTAACTGGGTGGATGGAGGTCATGCTTAGGGTGTGGTTAAAAGACTTCACAAACAGGACACTACTTACTTGGACCAGAGCATCCTCCCCCAACAGAGAGCAGGACAAAGTGGGGGTAGTACCCAGAAAGCCTGAATCTGTCACTTCTTCCACAGTTTCCCCAATTGACAGCACCAGTGTGGCATTAACGAAAGACACGATGATGTAGGCGTCAAACTCATCTGCAAAACAAAGAACGGATGTTGGTCAAGTTGTTCTACAGAAAAAAGGAAATTATTGGGTCAGTGTCTTTCGAAACCAGCATGTAGAATTTCAACAAAACGAAATGACCAACACATCCACGCATGACCTCAGGTTGGTTAACGCTGCATAAAAAAATTAAATGAAATTAAAATACTTGCATGCCCTACATGTTAATAAGAAGCCAAAGCTAATGGACAAAAATAACCATGCGAAATGAGTGTGCAATTATTAACCACACCAGCTTGCAGTTCAGATTGTGGAGAAAGTTAAGCCAGATAAACCTTAAATTAGTATTTTCAATACTGTCTCATTGGAAAATCTGCATTAAGTCACTCTGCAGAGCTACTCATGCTCACAGGATGCTAAACAAACACTACAAGATCACATGATTTCAAGGAAAGAGTTTGGCAGGGTACTAATTTCCCACAATGCAATTCACTCAGCACTCTGCCAGCAAGCCAGTTGTTGTCTGCCAGAGAAAAGTTAATGTTCACCAAGATCCTTTTCACTGAATGGCTTTACAAGTGAGAGCATGCCTAAAACATTCTGCAGGTATAGTTTAAAAAGCTGAATCAATCCAAGAGGCACCATATGCAAAGAAAAAAAAACATGTCTGGTCTAGCTGTGATTTAGATTTTATCAGCCCTGAACTCAAGATAAAATCATTTGATCATGTGACTAACAATGCAGTCTTTCACTGCAGGTACCAATCTCTCAAATATCATGAAAAGTTCATTCACTGCTAATGTAAACTAATATTCATGCACATGTAATTGTTAAACAGCTCAGGATTGCAAACTATGGGCTTGGTGCAGATACGGTTTCATTGGCTCCTGGAGATACAGTAATTACATTTTGCCCAAAGCATTACTCAATTCCAGATCAAATTATAAACCTTTTTACAGAGAGGAAACGAACATATACCTTCTATGTGTCTCCTAACAGTCCACACAGCGTTAGGGTTACCAGGAAGTTCAGACACAGCCATCTCTGAGACCTGAGGGTACACGTATGCATGCACATATTAAATGCACGTCAGGGCCAAACATGCATGTAAGCAAAACCTCAACACGCCATAAACGTGTCAAACCACAGACGGCTCTTAGAATCCTTGTCACAGTTACAGAGAAAACTAAGTTTCATGTTACAAGCTACTTTCAGTTTCACACACACACCTCCAGTCCATGTCTAAGAACCCTCAAGGTTGATCTGGGTCCCCTTCCACAGGTCACATACAGCTGAGGGGTGTCCTCATTGGCCAAATCTGCAATCTGCAGGGAGGAAAAAGATGTAAAAACCAGCCAGTTAGGAATTGAGGACACACAAGTATGCACAACACATCTGTATGGTATTTGAAGGCATACAGAAATGTTATGCACCAATGCAGCATGGACTGCTGGTGTAAATCACTTCAAGAGAATTCATAGCAATGTATTTGGTGCAAGCCACTTCAGAATTTGCATACTAATCCATATCTAGAAGTTAATTAAACTTGTATGAAATTAAATGGCTATTCCAATTTTATAATTACTCATTATGATAATACAATGCATATTTTTACTGGTACTGCTACAATGATCCATCTTCAGTGACTAATCTGATCTCTTCACACATGCTGTATTTATCAAAATGATTGACAACAATTTCATGGTATTTAGTCTTTAAAATGCTGTTTTACTTCTGCTATTTACTATTAATCACAAAAATGGAAAGACATTATGTTTAACACAATCACCACTGCAGGCAAGCAGTAATAAAAATGTAACAATTTTTCAACATTAATTCAAATCCAAACATTTTTTTGCTTTTCTATGTACATAACTGGAATCCACATCAATAGCATTGCTGCAACACCACTTTGGACAACACGTCATGTCAAAGGCAGATTTTAAACAACATGCATGCACTCCTTGCTCTCTCTCACACACACCTGGCAGGTCATGATGGGGGAAAGATTCTCCTGCTCATCCACAAGCACCAGGTTCTTCAGCGGCCGGGGCTGGAAAAAGAACGTGTCCCCTTCCTCCAAAGGCATGGCAGAGGAGAACTCTGGTTCCTCGTCATCATCTCCCAGGTGAGCAATCTGGTACAAGTAGCTAACACAAAGAAACAGAGCTCAGACAAGCAGCTAGTTTAAGAGTGTACGGAGTGTGTATGGGGTCACGTTGTGGAACATTTAACAGAACAAAGTCCACAACCAGAGCACACACACAGAGCTGGTGGGTGTGCACAGTGTGAAGGGGACACTACAGGATGGGAAGAGAAGAGTTAATAAAAATACAGTTTAATGACCATGTCCCTATATTTACTGACATCTGTATTGACGTTTAACTTTACTGGAGTCACAATGCTCGGAGGAAAACTGAAACGTGCTTTTGAAATAGTTATTTTAAAATAACTTTTATAATAATAATATATTTATTTTAATAGTTATAAATACACACTTTTTAAAATACTTTTTAGTCAGTCATTAGGGGGGGAAAACATTTTAACAGTATAATGTTTACATTTGTGGTAATAAATACAGAAAACGCACACACACCCGCATACCTTCACAAACACACACCTTTATATACACACACGGAAGATGAAAAATAAATCACAACCATTTTACACGTGTGTACAATAGAGAGAGAGAGAGAGAGAGAGAGAGAGAGAGAGAGAGAGAGAGAGAGAGAGAGAGAGAGAGAGAGAGAGAG
>JBBIGC010000020.1:13708013-13719141 GCA_037576955.1 Lepidarchus adonis
TATGTGTGTGTGTGTGTATATGTATATATATATATATTAGCGTAGTGCCTACCTACAGATAAAGTTGATATACTCACACCTTTAGTTAGTAGTGCCCCATTTGGCATAAATAACATCACAGTCCTTCATGTTACATTCCTTCTGTTGAAGTTGAGTGGGTTTTTTTGTATGTACTGTCCTTTTTAATATAAACAAATATAAAATATTATGTTATATATTTCCAATAATTAAAAAAACTCTTAAATATTGATCCACACCCTTTTTCTGAAGGACTTAAATACAGGGGTCCTTGTGTTACACCTGGGTTCCATTTCTCAAAACGTGACATGAATTTCGGCATCAGTCTGAACTCATGTAATGATGAATATATTTATTAAACATTAACGAGTAGCAGCATCTCACTAACATGAGTCTCTCTTATAGGCGTTTGTTGTGGCATATAGCGTGTTTCATGAGAAGCAATGCATTGTGGTCTATGTAGTGTCTGGTGCGCGAAAACAGGTGGAAAAGAGGTGGAGAGAGTTGCATTCTGGGAGTCGTAGTTCATTAGCAGAGAGTGAGAGCGCGGGTAAAATAAACACATGGACACATCCACAGCAGTAATGAAGTGAAACAGCTCCTGATCTTTACTGTGGAGTCTGATTTACACTTGGAGCCGTAATGAAGTTTCCGAACAAGCAACACAAACCAAAGAGAGTGAATGGGACAAAGCCGCCTCCATCATATAGCACCGCCTGATGCCGAGTGTATTCATCCACTCCACCCACCAACAGTGGCGTAACCATGAATCGCTGTATGTCGAGTGCGATGCCCCCGTTGTTTATTAAGTAGATGCCGCACAACGCTCAGCAGTAAAGCGAACACTAGACCCTAGATGTCGGGTTTAAATAAGACAGGTTCCACCTGTGGGAGGTTCTAATGGGTGGCTCCTTATCTGGAATGGCTGATTTTATGGACTTTTATTTGTGACTATGTGACTATTTATTTGTTTAATTTGGGTGAAAATTTTTAGAATATAATCAATTTATCTGTAGGTACCACATCAAAAAAAAGGTGCAAAAATTTTGATGAACAATTTTCATGGGATGTAGTATTACTAGGATGCAGTTAGTAATGTTTAGTAAAGTTTAACCCTTAATCTGACTTTGTCACGATCACTTTTCGTGCATTATACATTATACGTGTCAGAACAGTTTTGTCAGCTATAGTATTTTCTTTTTTCTATAAAAATTGGCTACAATCCTGTCAGGTTCTCCTCTGACTCAAACGCTTCAGCAGAAACTGGGCTACACACACACACACACACACGCACGCGCTCAGACAAGTCTTGCACAGCCGACTAACTGTGGAACACCCACACATTCTGCATGAGATCATCCCAGTCTGCTGTCTCACACTTCCATTCACGTGCTCTCACACTCTCACACACTGAATTAGAGCACTTCATTAACAAGGCCCTCTGTTCTGTCCTTTCCCACCCTTTTCCCTCTCTCTCTCTCTCTCTCTTTCTTTCTCTCTATCTCAGTACCTATGCTCCAGTGAAGCAGTTTTTGCGTGTGGACAAAGATAAGGTAATAATAAACCCATCACATATTTGTGCTTTTGTAAAGTTGTGAACCCATTAAAATTTCCTATATTTTTATATGAATGTGAACTCAAGTTACCCAGTTAAACAAATGACACAAAGTTTTTTAATTTTGGTCATATACTGAACATAATTATCCAAAAACATATCTGTGTGAGGCAAAAGTAAGTGAACCTGTGCTTTCAGTATGTGGTTATTTCTCCTTGTGCAGCAATAACCGACTAAACATTTGCGGTAACTCGAAGGAATTTTAGCCCATTCCTCCAAACAGAATTCTCTGGTTTAGCTCAGAGTTCATTGTTCAAGCCTGGAGCAAAACAGGCCCAAACCAGCACACTCCCACCACCATGTTTGACTGATGGGATAGGGGTTTTTCTTTGTCCAAATGTAACGCTCCTTGTTTAAGCTAAAATGTCATATTGTTCTGTTTCCGTCCATAAATTATTCTTTTAGTATCTTTCTGATTTGTCCACAAGCAAACTACAGGAAACTGGGCAGATATGTTCTTTCTTGAGAGTAGTTTCTTTCTCTTTTTAGCTCTGTCTTGCACCAATGCTCTGAATAAGAGCTTAAAATGTAAATGAAATGCAGATATAAGTGTTTAGTTTGTGATGAGGGGGTTACAGTGATGTGATGGCTGCACCCAAACTGACCATGTGGTTATGTGGTTACTTTCCTTTAGGTCCAGATCTTCAATCCAGCATTCTTCAAGTACATCCATGACCGGTGGACACGGCACCATGGACGCTACCCCTCCACAGGAATGCTGGTCCTCTTCTTTGCCCTACATGTGTGTGACGAGGTGAGTAACACACACACACACACACACACACACAACAGTACTCACAGGTGAGTAAGATTAGATTTGTACAGAGTAGGAGTACAGAGCCAATGAATGCAGGTAGCATCTAACAGGAGTAAAAGGAATTGTATGAATTCCAGTAAAGTGCTATTTAGTGATGTTAGGTTACAGTATACAGTTCACTATATACTTTTAAATATTTTATTACATAAATCATGTTGGACAGTATGTGGGGTGGTATAGTCTTTGATAATGTTCTTTTTAGATGGTTATATGAAATGAAGTATCCGTCTCCATGCTTGTATAATGTCGCTGTTGGAATAAAACCTTGTACATGATTTTTTACATTTTATTATTTGAAAATATTGGCTGCCATTTAAATTGTCAACAATTTATGACAAAAGGACAAATAAACACACAAATTGGCAAACAGACACTTTTTAGAGGTTGGAGGGCTGAGGGGAAACCCTCATTCCAAGAATTGGTAAGAGTAGCTGCATTTGAAAATATATTTTGTGATATATTACATTTGGAAGATTAATGACAGTAGCTGACTTACTGTACAGTAATTTTTCAGGGAAGGTGTATTTTGTTTTATTCATTTTTATATTGCATGCAATGTGTCTCAATATAGGCATAGCCTATGTACTGGCAGAAAAATACTAATAATTATATAAATTATAATTTATATAGTTACTGGTGAAAAGCAGCAAGGCTAAGGCAGTGAATGATTCCAAGCTTTGCAAAAATTTTTACAAATATTTTAATTTTATTTAACATCATTTTATTCCACACATTTCTTTGGGATTGTTTTTTCTTTTTAATAATTTATGTATGTATAACCAAAGCCTTTTTGTATGTGGTCAGAGGCATAAAAAATAAAAAAAAATCTCAAAATAACTCAAATATTTTTTCTTCTCCTTTAGTTACTTTTTTTCTGGTGATACAAGGTTTTATTCTGACAGCAATGACTCTCCTCACTCCATAGACACTCGTGTATGTATATATAATGCAGTATGTTTTATGTATACAATATGGTCAGTGCTGAAGCGACGCATGGAGACTGAGAATGTGTCTAAGTTAATCTGTCTTGTCTTAGGTGAATGTATTTGGCTTTGGGGCGGACAGCCGGGGCAACTGGCACCACTACTGGGAGCAGAACCGTTACTCTGGCGAGTTTCGTAAAACAGGCGTCCATGACGCAGACTACGAGGCTCAGATCATAGACCGTCTGGCCAAGGCTGGCAAAATCACCATCTTTCCTGGGAAGTGAAGCCCGAGAGTAGGTGCGAATGGGTGGACAGACTAAGCAACCATGCAAGGCCTGACTTTCTTTTCTGCTTGTGTACGGTCAACTTAGTGCTAATTCAGGACTTCCTCACTGATGGCCAGTCCTGATTGGTCAGGGCCCCTCTATTCACTGGTGGCCAGTGTAACTGTTACTTCCAGGCCTACCTCAAGCAGGAAGAGGTGCTTAAAGAATGGTGTATTGTGATACATCAGCTCTACTCAAACCAGCAGCGTTGGGAGTTGATTAAGCCAGCTCCTGTTCACTGGAAGGACTGCGTACGCCTCACGCCGAAACGTATGTCGTTGAGCATAATAGTTGTTAATCATCCTATTCATGCCAGTCTCCCATGTGCTCAGTCAGTGGGTGTGACTACTCAGTAGTGACTGCTATCCTAGTGCTAAACTCCTATGTAGATCATAAACGCTGGGACGAGCAGTCGCAGTCACAGCCAGGCCGTGCTGCATTGCAGCAGGTGGAGACGTGGCATCACCAGAGGGCACACTCAAGCGAGTGGAAGTTTACATGCTCTTACAAAGACAGAGTTTTGTCGTTTTCAGTCTTTTATTTGTATGTTTTTAGCACATTAATGGGTCAGGCTGATCCTGCATCACTGTGCCGTTACAGCCATTTGAACACGTTTCACATTACTCTGTTAATTTTATTATTTTGTAATGAATCGTTACCGTTCAGTATTAATCATCCACGTAAAGCGAGGAGGTGAAGTCCACACTGTTCAAATGATGTAGTCCAGCCTGTGTTTAGCTGTGTATGGATCTATGTGCACACACACACACACAGTCATGTATAATTCCAACATATATTAAACATTTCACTCTCTTTAACAGTTCATATAGGTGAAAGTTATGTAAGGAACAGCGTCAGTCATTTATTAAACAAAAAATATAATCGGTTTGCAGAACATTTTTGACCACTGTACCTGCCGTTCCTGAGATGAAGGTCTGGGGTTCTTGGAGACACCGTTTACCTTTATTTTAGCTGATCATTCTTTGACAAACATCAGCCACTTGAAGATGATTCCCTACAGTGGAGTGAAAGTGACTAAACATCATTATGGTCACGTCACATCACACACTCTGCTTTTACCCACCCACACGTGGAGCAGTGCAGAGCTAGGGTTCCTCAGTGGTGTCTGAGCAGGGACTTGAACCCACAACCTTCTGGTCTCAAGGGCAATGTCCAAACCACCACAGAGAACTTCCCTGACCAGGACTCAAACTGAATCCTAACCACTAGACCACCAGGGAAACAATTACATACAGTTGAGTGATTTATGTAAAATGCTCTAGTTCTGTTTATATCCCTCCCCAGCTCCAGAGGCATCCACAGCTTTTATTAAATGCCTTATAGATATTTTTTGGCATAATGAGACCATATACATTTCAGACTTTAGGTGGCAGGGTCTACAGGGTGTCCACTTGTGAAAAAGGTAAGGGTGTACTTACCTTTTGATTATTATTTTTAATTACAACACCACCTCATCAATGGTTTGTGTCATGTTGGAAGATAATCATCACCTTTAGATACTGTATCAAAGAGGATCAAATGTTTTTCATACACACACACACACTCACTCACATTAAACCACTGAAAGGTGAAGTAAATAGCAGTATTACTGTTTGCAAGCAGTGTTACTCTGCAAATGTAGAGCTGAGCCAAAAAATTAAGTGTTATTTGGTGACACCTAGTGTCCAGCAAAGAATATTACCTCATTTAGGACAAGGAACGGGCCTGGAGGGCCAGTGTCCACCAGAGTTTGGTCATTTCACCTGGTTTAACTCACCTGTTAATTGCCAGGTGTAGTGAGAATGTTTGAGGAGGGGAACTACCGAACTGTGCTGAACACCGACCCTGCAGGACTGATTTTGGACTCTAGGAGCAAGAATAAAAAAATACAGCATAATCCTGTGACGAGTCAAGCACTGGACGCTGGGGAAATTACAATTTCCTCTAAGAAGCCCACACTGCTACATGAAGGAGACGTGGAGACTCGCATCATCAAGATGCCGCCATTTCTGGT
Organism: Lepidarchus adonis; assembly: GCA_037576955.1. Taxonomy (NCBI): domain Eukaryota; kingdom Metazoa; phylum Chordata; class Actinopteri; order Characiformes; family Lepidarchidae; genus Lepidarchus; species Lepidarchus adonis. The sequence continues at coordinate 13,713,730 of JBBIGC010000020.1, forward strand.
GACAAATAGCTTAGTATTTGTGCAGCATGTAAAATCAGGTTGAAGTCTGTACCATTAGTGATATATTCATAGGACGATGAATCAAGGTATTTTTGTCTATTGACAGTGTGGTTCAAATATAAATCTGTCATAGCATCTGCTTCTTCTTCTTCTCATTGCGACAGTGCTTTCAAAATGTATACTGAGGGATTTTTAAAATGTTTTTTCCATTTGCTTTCTGTTTGAGTTTGTAGAGCAGTGGTTCTGTGGAAGAGGAGAGAGTGGCGCATGCTTCCTGCTTTGGCATTAATCATTTTCAGGAGCAGATCTTTTCTGAAACGTAGACATATCAGCCATTTCCAGTAGTGTGGAAAACTCGCAGACGCACACACACACACACGCTTGCGTGCCTTGTCCTTGTTGTGGACACATCCTCCCTGCAGTGCAACAGAAACCTCATACTCAGTGTAGACACACAAACACATCCTTTCCTGTGTGGTCCTGTTAATCCTTTTATCTCTCACACACAAAAAAATTGATTGTCAAGTGTACTCCCAAGGCCACGTCAGCCCCAAAACAGGGCAGAATTGCGCCCCCGCTGTTCCCTGAAGCTCATCCACTCTTCTCCATCACTGCTGAGCACTGTGCCTTCAGGACCTGGGTGAAACCTCTTCCACCTCATCCCCTCACCCCTTCCCTCATTATTAACAAGCTCTCTTCGTTCGATCCTAGCCTCCGATACACACCATCTGAGAGGGAAGCTGTAATACAGGGTAGGGTGGCGCTGTTGGGTGTGTCCATGAAACTGGAGATTAAATTAATACCACATCTTGCAGGTGGGAATATTCCTTGTGAAATTTGTGACCAAAGAGTCTTATAGACCAAATTTTGTTTGTTTTTTCTTTATCTAATCAGATTTTTTTTTTTTTTTTTTAATTAAAGCAAAGTTTGTTTGGGTCCCACAGACCAAAAGCTAGTCGAAGGCCATGGTGAATGAATGCTGAAAAGCCTGAATTTTTTAAAGACAAGAACACAGTCTGACAGAATTCACACTTCCTTGTGCTGTTGCATCTTCTTCATGCATCACACTTATATTCTTTAAATCAAAAGCCCATAGATCTGTGCCTGGAAAAGTAAATGAACTCTCCTTTACATTCACGGATAGGATTGCAGAGTTACACAGTCTGGAAGAGTAATGTTATCGTTGGGCAGCCATAGCCCAATGGTTAGAGAGGGTTAGAGTGGGTTTGTGACCGAAGGGTTGCAGGTTCGAATCTCGGAACTGGACAGCAGGCTGAAGTGCCCTTGAGCAAGGAACCTAACCCCCAACTGCTCACCATGTACGTCGCTCTGGATAAGAGCGTCTGCCAAATGCTGTAAATGTAGATGAGGTTTTTGTGTGATTGGGTTGAGATGATGTCTCTAACCTGCTAATACATGCACCAACCTAAATTAAATCTTCAGCTGTAGGGTCCTGCACAGGAATCAGTAATCCACCGACAACACAGACTGTAGATATCTTCCTGGTATTTCACTGCGCTTTTTAACAGACCTCCTCATTAGTGGTGTAGTTGGCCATCACTGGGTCAGTGTTCTCTTTCCTTCCTTTTCCAGCCTCAATCTGTATACCTGTGTACCTATGGACTGTTTTTATCTTCAACTATTGTAAGAAATAAATGCAAATTTTAAAAAAGCCCATTCTTTCCGTGTCCTATGTAGCGCAGGTACAATTGTGTATACACTGGCTTTTTCTTTGGTCAAAGCTAGAGCAGCTTAAAAAACATTTGCGAGGTGCTACTGCAAAGCAATGCAATCACATGTTCCTTTTATTTAAGTATGCAAACTCTGTTTACCACTGAGGCAAGAACATTTGCAAACATTGTGGACAAATGTTATTTCAAGTCAGTTGCTCATCTATTTTAATGCATTGTTTATGGATTATGACCTGTAATTGATGAGATGTACAGTATAACAACTGGAAAGTTCATTGTGATTCTAAAGCTGCATGATTAAGGAAAGATCGCCATCACCAGCTGAGCCAACAGCCATCGAGACATTGAACTTCACAGTAATGACAATAACTGTGCCTGTGTAATAGAATAAAGACCGACTACAATTATGCAGATATTTGGAGTTTGTGGGGAACAAAATTGTGGGCCTAACAACACTGACTGACACACAGTCATAACTGGCCAATCAGACCACAGGAAAATAAATGAGAGCTGACAAGACGGTATGAAGGATCAAGCTGTAGGATGGCGTCTTGCCCTCACTTGCACAAAAAGAGGGTCTTCACAGCTTCCCTTCCTAATGACAAATGAGACATACCTACATTATTCTGTCTGGAATGTCCAGTTTTATGGAAGCAGCGCTGGACCAATCCAGGCAGTTCCAGACTCTCTGCAGCTGACCCCCTAAATGAAGTCTTAACCATCTAGTTCTCACCCAGCTTGAGATGAGCAAACTCGTTAGCCAACTGTAGAGCCTCTTGCATACAATGTGTATTCCTGCCTGTAGCCTGAGCAGACATGTCTTTGCCTCCGCCTTTTCCATCCAGCAGGGGACACACTTCCTGTACCCACTCGCTTGCTTTCAGGCCACGATTTGCAACCTCCTGCACAGGGAAGAACATAAAACAAGTAAAATTATTATATAAACTACAATGACGAGTTATAATCCAAGTTCATTCAAAGACAATATGAACATTAACTATTGTCTAGTGCCTCAAGTGCAGGTTATTTTACCTGGGGCACTTGGCAAAGGCAAATAATCTTCCCTGCTTCATTGTCCACAGTAAAGAGCATGGCAGCGGTCTGAGGGGATTGAACCTTTAGCAACTTCAGAGATTCATTTAGAGCCTGAAACAAATGAACATGCATAACTTAGGATGTTCTGGTCCGATCACAAAGACTGGTATCTCAGGGCATTTTTAATTGATCAGGATCAGCTCGAGCATGCACGAGGCGAAGCCCTGATCCTTTGTTTTAGGTTGTCACACAGGTGCTGTAAATGGAGAACTTTGTGGCAACATGTGGTTAAAATGTCAGCAGTTTGGTAATAATTTAAACTGGAAAATGAAAGCAGTCCACTGGCCACATGTGCAGTTTGCAAGAAGAGCATTTCGTGAGGCAGCAGTAACAAAGCTGCATTTAATATCAGACACTGTGCGTTTATTGCATTAACTGCACTGAAGCAACACACACTAGAGAACACTTAAATGGAGAGGGAAAACCTGGAGGCGCCTCACTGTGCACTGTATTAACTCCTTTGTTCAATTTAAAATGTGCGGTATTACATGTGCATTAGTTTCACAAATCTTACAGCAAAAAAAAGTGTAAACCCGTCAGGAATAAATAAATAAGAAACAGGTGTATTTTTGCAAAAACTGACAAACATATACACTGGATTTTGATAACTTTAAGGTACTTGAAGAGGGCACTGTGTAGAGACCAATCGACAAATTCTCAATAATAAATGACTCAGATTCGGGAGCAAAAAACATGACATTTATCCAAATTAAGGAGTTCTTTTAAAAAATACAATCTTGTTCTGGTAGCCAATTGTAAGCTTACAAACATACACAGCACAGAAATGAGTGTGTGTGTGGATACAGTGGTAAGTTTAAATACCTTTGCGGTAGCGCCACTCTCCATCTCCATGATGAGAAGAGGCTGGTTGGGGCTGCCATCTATTATCTCTTTTGTTTTTTCAAGAACCTAGAGTAAAGGTAGAAAACAAGTTTATTTATTTATTTTTGTATTTCCAACACAAAAATGGAGATCATCGAACATTTTGCTCATGCTTTTGCTCTCACTCTCTTCTGCACATCAGCTTTACTGGCGCGGTCCAGGTCATCCATGATCTTCTTCAAGCCTTTCAGCAACTCCCTCATCTCATCCTTCTGCCACTGAGAGATGACTGCAGTGCCCAAGCTCTAGAATAAAACACACATGTTCAAATGTGCAGAAAACAGAGTAAAAGAACACACAACATAAAATCTAGTATTGTGAGGAAAAACATTAATGGCTTGAGTAAACTGTGAGGAGCACCTCGGTCAAGTCAGCTATCTCCTTCTGGATGTCTTTATTCGGGGCAGTCTGAGCCTTCACCTTCTCGCCCATGGCAGACAGGGCATGCCGCAAGCCATCAGCTTTCCTCTGAGCCTGTAAAGACACACATTAGTCACCATCACCCACACAAGTCAACAGCTACTACAAGAGCATCTTTCAGACTACAGCATTTTTTACATGAAAATTAATGACAATTTCATGTTTTACTAGTTTAATATGGAAGCTTATCTGTAGCAAAATTCAATTGGCAATGCAATATGCAAAATGACAATGCAATATTCAAAATTGCAACGCAATATTCAAAATTGCAATGTAATTCTGTATTTCAATTTACATTTTCCATAACCTCCACGTGTGCAAAATTTGGTGCAGAATGAAAATGAAAATTCAATTATATTATTTACATTTGCCAATGTAATGCTCGGAATGCATTTTCAAATTGAATTTTGCTACACATATCCCACAACGTCATGAAAATGCAATCTGAAGGGTCCTAGCCGTTAATCTAAATGCATTTAGGACAAATAACATTTAAATGATAATTTTGCTACTGTTTCTGCTTGGACACGTTAAACATATCAAATCAATTTGGGTTATACATTTTCATTTTGCTACATATAAAGTATTAAAATAGTATGCACTTTGCAACTAAAGACTACTGTTGGAAATGGCAAATGTAAATAATATAATTTAATTTTCATTTTGCACCAAATTTTGCACGCGTGGAGGTGATGGAAAATGTACATTGAAATATAGAATTACATTGCCATTTTGAATATTGCGTTGCAATTTTGAATATTGCATTGTTATTTTGCATATTGTATTGCCATATAGCATATTGCATTGCCAATTGAATTTACAGATAAGCTTCCATAGTTTCATGATTAAATACTAAATAATAATTAAATGAATTGGTCATTGTGACAGGTCATCTTTAAGTACACCATAAATAAAAAACAAATCTCTTTACTGTGAAATGATCACCTTCTGAGCCTCTGCTCCAGTCACAGCCACAATCCGCCTAATTCCCTTAGCAATGGCCTCCTCAGACACGATCACAAATGGGGCAGCGTGACTCGAGTTTCTCAGGTGCCTAAGACAGAAAAAAACATAGGTCATGCCTTGCTCTCTGCTGAATCAATTTCCCACACACCTTCAATGAAAGATGAACCATCCCTGGACTAAGTTAGACATGCAGCTCTGTTTCTGCAGTCAGTTTCAGAAATAAACAAAAGTGAAACACGCCCATGTGATGCCACTGCTTCGTTCTCTACACTGGCTTCCCGTCGCAGCATCAAATTCAAGTCCCTGATGCTCGTCTACAGGATCATCAACGGATCTGCTCCCTGTTACATGACAACAC
>JBBIGC010000020.1:13740930-13753354 GCA_037576955.1 Lepidarchus adonis
CGGCTCCGGGCGATCTATCTTTAGTTGAAGAGGGGGCAAAATGGCTCTTTTGATAGTAAAGGTTGCCGACCCCTGTTCTAGACCGTTCTACAGTCCAGACCTTTGAAAAACAAGTCCCAGGACTGTTGAGCAGATAAAATCCTATATCAGATTAGAATGGGACAATATTCCCAATCCGAAAAGTCAAGCAATTGGTTTCTTCAGTTCCCAGTTATTTATACGTAGCTTGTTGTTAAAAACAAACAAACAGAGAATGCTATACAGTGGTAAACATGGCCCTGTCCAAACCTTTTTGAGTCAAATTCTAAATGTCCACAGTTTTTCATAAAATGGTACATTTATTTATTTAAACATCTTTTGTGAATAAAATATTTATATATATATATATATGTGTGTTATTTTGAGGAACAGCAAATTTACACCGTTATACAAGCTGTACACTGACTACTTTACATTGCATCATATTGTGTCATATCTTCAGTGTTGTCCCTTGAAAACATATAATGAAATATTTATAAAAATGTGAGAGGTGTGCTCACTTTTGTGAGATACGGTACAGTACTATATCTCCTCTCGCATGTCAGTGTCCACAGTGCAACTCCTTCTGACCTTCTCAATGTTCCTCCATCAACATAATCAGTGCAAACTTTGGAATAACAGTGCTCTTTTTACTAATACTAATCATCATCTCTCTTCTTAATCTCGCGTTCCCATAACTTCATACTGTGGCTGATCAACATTATCCATCTGCCGTTACTACAACTCTACAGATCACTGTTATTCTTGGAAATCAGTACCTGTGAACTTCTTCTCTATTCTTCTGGTGTCCTCTTACTTTCCAAGATTGTGTTAAACAATCTGGTTAGAAACTCAAACTAAACACCTCTACACCTCCATAATATGCTACGGGTATGACTTTCCATTCTTTATTTTCCATCCTTTCATAGCACAGCTCTGTCTAGTCTATCAGTTTAAGTCTTTTTCTCCATCCTTAGTGTCCAACCTCTCATGTAATTCACAATATGCCTAATTTTTAACTTTCGTTACTTCTCCTTTTGCTTTTCGCCTCATCTCCCTGTACTCCTGTCTACTTTCCTCATTTCTCTGAATATTCTTTTCTTCCTCTGTATACTCTCCTGCACATTAACCTTCCATCACAGTAATGGCAGTAATTTTTAAACCAGGTCTTGACCGATCCGGTATGGAAACCTATTTTTTTTTTTTGGACAGAAAATTACTACCTGGACGCCATTTTGATAAGTCGGTTAGATTATTTCATCCACACCTACTGCCAACAGGTGCATACACTCAAGTAAGCAGTTCTGAAATACCTGACGAGGGCTTTACTGTGGTGGCTGAAGCACCTCCAAAACAGCACAGGCCGTAAAGAGTAAAGGAAGACCGTCCAGTTCGATCCGGTCTGGTCCTGTTGTAGAAAATGTTAATGCTAATTCCGATAGAAAGGGGTCAGAACATACCGTGCACCACAGACTTCACATCACTGAGCCTTGAGAACCCATGGGTTCTGCATAACTAGAGCACTCCTTACCCATTCTTCCTGCTTCCAACACATTAACTTCAAGAAACTTGAAGTAATGACTGTTACTCATCAGCCAGAGGCTGTAATGTTGGTAGACGTCCCGAGTCGTGCTCCCCACCCCCCCTCCCCATTACAAGAAGGACACAGTAAAAAGAGGAAACGGGAGTCTGGTGTTGCTGTGCTGGAAAACCCAACTTTTTTGGTTTATTTTCTACACTTTTTTTGTGACTACAGAAATGCTGAAACATTTCAACACTGAAAAGAGCATGATGACATCACTTGCTTCTCTTTTTTTTTCTTGCTTAGCAAACACAGTAGATGATATTGCACGGCAGAGGGAGAGAGAATGAGAGAGTGAAAGAGAGAGAGAACAGTAGCGAAATCAGAGGGGAAAAAGGAAATAAAAGCACTTGTTAGGGCAAAACGGTAACTGAAGGCATGAGGCGCTACTGAGACAGAGCAGGGGGAGGAAGACATAATGCTTCACTCCCCTGTATCAGACATACAGTACAGAGAGAGAGAGAGAGAGAGATGAGAAAGAAAAACAGTAATAAATAACACACACAAGAAGTGCTCAGCTAGGAATGACAACACAGTTAGAGCTACTGCTTTAGGGCAAAGAAGAAACAAACAAACAAACAAACAAACAAACAGTCAGCAAATGTAGTTCTCAAGTCAAAAACCCATTCGAGACTAAATGTGATCATCGCTTGAGGAAAAGGAAGAAAGGAAGGACATGAAAGCATGATTTTATTTATTTTTTGGTTCGTTTTCCAGATGATTGTCATAGGCGCTCTAAATATTGTAGGGCACACAGAGCCAGGCCTTTCGTATCAAACGGAAACTCCTTTTCCACGACAACCAACTGGGACGGCTAGAAATGATTCGAGCGGAAAAAATCCCAACATTCACATACAACGAGCTACCTAGGAGACGCGCCACAGTCTGCCAGGACGGGACGGGACAGGATGGGACGGGACGGGGAGCGGGCAGGGGGGTTCATAGAGAGAAAGGGAAGTGAAGGAAAGGAGGATCCCTGGGAACCGTGTTTTGCCTTCTGCGACTTGCAGGACTTGACTTTTAACCCCTTAAAAGACCATTTCGGGCCAGATTGAGGCACTAGAATTCAATAAAAATCTAAAATTGTTTCTGCAAATACATCCACAGAAGCTACATCCAACTCTTTGTTAAGGTGGAGCAAACTTTTGGGTGTGGTTCAGGATGCTGCATGACTTACTGGGAGTTGTTTCACACGGCAATGGGGCTGGAAACACACCCTGATGCTGTCAAACAAGCTCCCAATCCACATTCACAAGTCTGGTCCACCTGCATGAAGAGTTACAGAAATGACTTGGGTGACCATTGACTCCTAGTGTTGACCACAAAGCTCTGGTTCCCAAACATGTCTCAGCTCATCAGCTAGGTCTAGGTTTGGTGGAACTCTGGGAAAATTGTTTTTTTTCACAGAAATTTTCTTTATATTTTGCATCTTTCATTGCTCACCCTCAAGAATTTATGTGTTAACAGCAGTTTTTTTAAAGGGGGATAAGTCAGCGGTCCTGCCAATCCACCTTTTTACCTTTGGTTTGAGGTTGAAATCAGCAAACCATGAGTTTTTCCTCGTCTGCTAACGGAAGGAATGGAGGCAATGCACCTGCAAATCAACAGGCCTAGTCAAAACTGCAGCCAGAAGAAGCCATGGTGAGACCAACCTGTGCTGCTACACAATCAGAGGGCAAATTCCTACATTATACCCCTGAGTTTTCTGGTCTAGATCTAGAAATTCAGAGAAACCGCAAAACTTCGGCTTGCATCTCAACGGAATCCTCATTCCCAAAGAAGGAGCTGATTAGGATTGAGCAACTAAAGAGTCCTGATTTCCCTTTCCACACACACTGATTCATTGGTAGGACTTTCTTTGGCAGTTCTTTGACAAGTGTGCATCCAGGCAGCACAGCTATGCCATAAAAAAAAAACTAAAGCGCTCCCAGGGACGTGGCTCCTGTCCCGGCAGACCTGCTGCCCCGTCTCGGCACTATTCCAAGCATGCAAGACGCAGCAAAGTAAGGCTTCCCATGAGCCTCGGATTGTACACGTTCACCAGCAGATCCCCCACCACCCTCCCTCCCAAAAGACCTAAAAGCACCTTACACCTTCCTCTGATACCCGTGCGAATGGCGAATCGACTCACTTCAAGCCTGCCTCGCGGATGCCAGTGCTTTTTTGTCCCACGCTTTACATTTATTTGGCTTGTATAAATCTTTGGATGTGCAGTAATGTCCATGAAACAACCGTACAGACCAGCGCTTTTCCAATCTTCGTCTAGGAGTATCGATATCCTGCACAACGTAGACTAGAAAGGAACCTTTATCACACAAGTGTGCAAATACTTTTGAGGCATGGGAACAGGTTTTGCAATGTCAAATATGTCACGTTTAAGCCATGGGGTTGGTCGACCTGGTTTGTACCATTGGTCAACTGTCAATGTCGACCAATGGTTCCTGTACGTACATACATGGTGTTGGGGGGAAAAGTTTGCCAATGTTTTGTTGCTGTTCTAAGGATGAATAAACACATTTCCTCTAAAGGAAAAGTAGAAGGTTGGTGCCCAACACAGGTCCACCGCTCAAATGAACAGGTGGGTTGAACAAGGTGTGTTTGAGCAGGGAGATCACCAAACTGTGCTGGACACCGGCCCTCCATGACACCATTGCATACTTCTACACAATTAGCTAAACACTTTGTTGGGGGAAAAACATAACTTGTGGTTTATGCAACCTATTTAAGAAGTTCTGTCTTCCCCACTTATGTAACAAAATTGCAAATTAACTCAAATAGTCCATGAAAATTTCATATTTAGCTAATTTTCCCTCAGAGCAACAACAAAACTGATCGAAGCTAAATGCTAGCAGTTGACTTTGAGATACATTGGCTCTCTTTCGCCTCCTAGAGTATGTGCGTGAGGCTCGACTGGTGTTTCCAGGGCATTTGCACACTCGCATTGAGGCCTTGGTGGATTTTCCTGCTTCATCACGACTGACTGATGTAGGAAAACACCAAACGATGCACAGTATAGTTTCTCCAGGACGAAGAGCGGGAGCCACTGGTTCAACAGAGAACAAAAACACCGTACACTGGTCAGTCTGTGGAGTGACGGAGAATGTGTGTTTGTGTTTTTTCCAGGGCAGCGCGAGGGCTGCCGTGTCTGGCAGTGTTTTACAACGCGAAACGGAGTGCCAGCCAAGACACGAACCCCAGGCACACACACCTCCAGTGTGTCCGCGCTTCCGACGGAAGGCCCTAACATAAAAAACTTGAACTGAAGTTTTTTTGGTCTTGTTTGTTTTTTTTTCTTCTTTTTTTTCCAAAAAACCTACTATGTACAAATCTATATTTTCTACAAATACATAAATTAATTGATACAAAAACTGAATTAAATTAAAGGAAATCACAAACACACAAACAGAGGCAAGAGGAAAATAGAAACACAGCATCACAGCAGTTGGTTTTACCCTGTAAAAAAAGAATAGTCTACCATCCTTGTAACACAACTTCTTAATAAAAAATACGCTTCTCTTTTGTTTTTGTCCCCCTCCCCGCAAGTTCCCGAACCCGCAATCTTGCAGAAACTTGACCGAAAACAGAGCACTTGAGCCAAAAACCTTCAAAATAAATACTCATAAAGATTTTTCTCGTTGAAGTAACATCAAAACTAACTTAAGTTCTGCCTCAATCACATAGACTCTCTATACAACAGAACCGTAAGAATTTATTACTATGAGGTATTCAGAGACATTGGTAAAAGACATACACGGCCCAAAAATGGTGGACACGCCTACCAGGTGATGTGAGGGGTGGGGCTAGTGGTAGATTGTGTGTTTGAGGGAGGGGCTTAATGTAGAGGGTGGGGGTAGAAGAGGGGAGGAGCTTTGGTTTATCAGCAAAAAGAGGTGGAAAAATAAAGAAAAGAAAACTCCTTTGGTATGTTTTCATTGCATGGCTGCACTGGCAAAAGCACCACGGTGAGAGAAAGAGAATAACTCCGTTCTTTTTTTGTTTTTTTTGTTCTTTTTTTTAAATCGTTGTCAGTGGCCCTTCCAGAGGCTGAGGTATTCCAAGAAGTACAAGGTGAAGGTAGAGAGGTCAACGGCGGTTCAACACTTTGGTTCAAGCAAGGCACTCGTCCTGTAGGTTTTCGACAAAGTCTGCGTCGCGTCTGCAGAGGGCGCTGTCACAAAAGCACGGATGAGAATGGGACCACGCTGGACGGGGGGTGGGATGGGTGGGGGGGGTGGGATGGGTGGGACAGGCGGACGGGCTGAAGGGAGGGGGGTTGGAGGATGGGTTGAGGGCAAGGTTGTAGGGAAGGGGGTAAGGAGAAGGGACATCACACCATCTATTTATCCACCACTTCATTCATACAGGCCATGCAAAAAAGAGGAAAAGAAAAGAATCTTTGGTTTTCTTTGGTATCATTAACGTGATAGAAATCACCAGTGGAAACTGAGTGAGGTAGCATCTTTGGTTTGCACTATAAATATCAGTAGGTCTTGTCTTTTCTACATGAGGAAGAAGCAGCTTTCTCTTCTAGTTGCTTCATTACTCATAAACAGTTACCGAATACACTTTTTTTCATTGTAAAGCTAACCACACCACAGGAAACATCAAGGCCTGAAATCTTGTGACAGTTGGAGCGGTATCCATTGGCTGGGCTTCCGAGCCAGTCGTAGGGCGTAGTGCTTTCTTCCAAACTGTGTTATGCATAGAATCTAGTGTTTGCCTTCACTTCTAGTCTAAACTTCCACTTTTTGGTCTTGATTTTGCAGAGGCCATGTTCGTTCCACTGTGATTCAGACATTCTGGTGTAAAGTACAGTCAGTCAAAGGAATGTCAGTGGGGTAATAAATGATAGGAAGTTCCAGTGGGTTTGACTAAACCAAACTCCATACACTACAGCCAATGGAATTATCTGGATCCTACGGGCCCTTAATGAATGGACTACCTGTACAAACAAAAAAGAGGCAATGCCATCTGTCTGTTTCCTTTATCTGTCATATCCAAGTAGGTGCTAGGCAATTGGTCAACACAGTAGTGATATAAGGGATAAAAACATTAAATAGGCCAATCTCCATAAGTCCACCTGTGCTATGTGCCCTGGTGGCATTGTGCCACATACATACACTTACTTTCCCATCTGCTTTCCTAGATTTTGCCCGATTCAGCAGTTTATGTAGTGAGGTCTACTGGCAGGTTGAGTTTTTTTGGCCATGCTGGCCTACACTGCACCAACGGGCAACTGAACTGGGTGTAATTACTCAGCAGATGTTCCTGTCTGGCCCGGCAAGACTGCAGACCGGGCAAAATCCAAAAAAGAAAGTCTCATTCTCAGCTGTTGTGTTACTCTTTGGCTCCCACTAGTGTCAGTCCACAGTATGACTGCCAGCGTACAATCTGCTGTCTCTATCCCTGCTTGTCGGCTTGATTAATCCTCGGCATAACGTCCCTCCAGGGCTATGGTACTTATGATTGGTTGATTAGATTCTGCGAACAGATATCGATATAAGGTTTGCCCTGTAAGGTTTCAATCTTTGGCGTTTAGCTGCTGGCGTCATTTAAATATACATTTTTATGATACAAAGCTAAGTGTTAAAGCTAGCAAAGTTCTCCCTGAACGTATCACCATGAAGAGTGCTTGGATTGTGTGGACAAAGCGCATAGAAGTGCTTTTGTACTAGCAAGTCATCAAGACAAAGGTGGCATTTTGGATTAAATATAAGATTTGAAATGTATCGACCGTATGCGCTTGGCTAATAAGCTACTTCCAATGAGGGAGTGACCAGAAGGCGAGTGGGGAACATGAAATTTGACCCATAAGGGTTTCTTTGGTTACATATCTCATGATTGCTACATGTACAATGGTTGGAAATGGATGAATATGAACTGCTTCCCTGACAGTTCGGAAGAAAGCACTACTTAGCTTGCGAGGAAACCTTGCTACAGATGCTACAGCTTCGTTTTCACATCCACAAGCCCCAAGGAGATTTCTTTTGTTCAGGTGAGGGGTAAGGGGCTCATGTGTGTGTATATATGTATGTGTGTGTGTTTGTGTGTGTTTGTGAGACGTCTCCATTGGCCAAACTCTTTGAACGGCTGCTTTGACAGCAGTGCTTAAATACATGTGACGTCACACGCCTCAAATCGCACGTCGAGAAAAAACAAAAGCAAGAACAATCGTTCCGAGGTGGACTCCAGCGTCCAGTCAGTGATGAGGAGAAAGTCCATGAAAGCAACCAATCACATCAAAGGAGAATGAGCGTGACATAGGGGCACGTGTAGAAGTCGTAAGACCAATGATTTGAGAATAACACACTTTTTTTTGGTTGTTTTTGGGGATTTTTTTGCGGTATGTCGGACATAAACGAACGAAGTTTTAAATATGCGTCAAAGAAGTCTTTGGTTTGTTTTTTTCTTTGGATATTATAAATATCAGTACTGTACAGGTTATAAGGGCAAAAAAAAAAAACAAGAAAAAATAAAACAAAATGAAAAACACTGTCCAGAAGGTCTCTGGTTCAGTTTTCTTTAGTTTTAAAGCTTTTCCACCGAAGGTTTGACAGTCAGTCTGCAGCCGGTAACTCCGTCACGCTTTGGTACAAGTGCTGGAGGAGGAGTTGCCGGAGTTGGAGCTGCCATCATCCAGCCACTTATCGAGGCTCCGCCGCCGTGCATTCATGAAGAAGTTGCTGACGGTGGCCAGCTCCAGGCCCAGCTGCTGAGAGATAGTGATTTGTAACTCTTTGGACGGGCGCTTGTTCTCTTTGAATATTGCATGTAAAGTCCGTCGCTGGACGTCGGTGAAGACCAGCCGGGGCTTCTTCGACACACTCCCACGCTCACCTTTCCCCTGCTCCTGCTCCTTCCGCTTGCACGCTGGAAAACAAAAGCCAAACAGAAGAAGATACCAAAGTCAGACACAACCTGCACACACTTACAGAACTGGAAATGATGGGAATGAATGATGTTGATCTCCTGTGATGTTTTTAATTCATTGAGATCATCGAAACATCGTGTCAAATCCTTTCAGGGAGAGATCGCCAAACTTATTTCAAAGATTTTATTAGACGGAGAGAAAAATTACAGTTACAAGTTAAAAGAAAGTTAGAGAGAGAGAGAGAGAGAGAGAGAGAGAGAGAGAGAGAGAGAGAGAGAGAGAGATATATCGAGATGTATTTAAGAGTCTGAGCACAAGCAGGTTGAAGTATCTCTAGGATTTGATGAACATAAATGGGCGTATAATGGACGTGTCAATGGGCGTGTTGAGAGTCATGTGATATGACGCATATTAATGTGTTTAAGTGATGTATGTTAATACGTGCGAGTGAGATTTGAGTGTTCTGTTGTGTTCTTATCTGTTTTGCATGTGTGTAGATGCCTTGTGTCCTTGAAGGAAACAAAACGTCTCTGTTTTATGACAAGTGAAGCAATGCTCCTGAAGAACCAGGTGCTCCAACACACCTCGTTCAGCTCACCTGTTCATTGGGAGGTTTAGTGAATGTTTGGACTATGCTTTACAACGGCGCTCCAGGACCTTTCCAGCAGAGGATCAACTTTTACAGATGTTTCGGTAGAAGATTCTATTGAGAACCATATACTGAAATAGTGTGGTTGGTTTAATAGACCTACGTCAAGCTACATTGAAGAATTCTCAATGGTGACCACTGATGCAGCAAGTCTAAGCTTAATCTATATCAAACTCATAATATTTAGAGGCTTCCCAATAAGAAGAACCCACAAATTGGTTCCCAACCTTTACATTACATCACGCTTAAAAATAAACATACCACAAAGTGTTCCTTGCGTTTTAGAACATTTCAATGGCTAGAACTTAAGGGAACCATTTATAGAACTGAGATAAATGAGATCAAGAACCTTTTAAAGGTTAAATGAACCTCCACCCAACATAAAACGATTGATAGAAACCCTTACAGCTTTGAAAGGTTACAACTGCTACTGCAGAACTTTCTCCAAAGCCACTCCTCCAAAACACAAGGGGGCGCACTGCCTGATTTCTTCTCTTCCCCCAGGTGTCGCCATGGGTCTGTGTTCACCCTAGTTTTGCATCATGTTGTACCCAGCTTATTTTTAGAGCATAGACTTCTCCATTTCTGTCTTTCTTCTGTGACTGAAAGCTGCTGGAGGTAGTTTCTCTGCCATTGTGCAACTGTCTTGCTAGCTTTACCTGACGTGTCTGTCTGACATCTTCTAGAAGTAAGCCTAGCAAGTGATCAGGTAGGAAGACAGGTAGACTGGTAGGTAGATCATCCAGCATGTTTTATTGGTGGGTTAAATTTATTTAGATTTCCAGAAATTTTTAAAAATGTTTCTGAAATAACGTCTACTCTAGCATTAAACTATCCAGGAACCTTTACATTTGGTGTAAAGCCTTCTACACATTACTGATAATGCTTTATAGCTGTAATTATTCCTAAAAAGTATAATAACTTTATAACGAACCATTATTTCTACTGTATATCCAAAAAGCTGCTGAAGCCCAGCTGCACAAATGCTGCTATAAAAGTCATGATTGTGACCCCTTGTTCAAATACAGCTTTTATGATCCATGAAGACAAGAATTGTCCTTTATGAATGTTTTTTACATTTTTGAACTAAAAAATGCAACAAAAGAACCCTCTGTGGCACCTTTCTGAATGAATACAAATGTCCTTCAAAAACCTGTGTTTGTTTTAGACAGAGAACTCAAAGTGCACATTTTCTTGTTTTACTTTCCCTGAAATCTTCTAATGACACATACACCCATCAGCTATAACATTAACACCACCTGCCTAATACTGAGTAGGTGGAAACTGACCCTTTTCTGTCAGAGCAGCATTAACATTCTGTACAACAGGATCCTCTCTGGGATCAGGCCAACCTTCACTCCATGCATCACTGAGCTTTGGGTGCCCATGACCCCATCAATTCAACAATTGTCCTTGAATCATATTGGTAGGTACTGACTACTGCACACCTGCTGTGTTGGAGATGTTCTAGCATCACAGTACGGCTCTTGTCAAAGTTTTAGATACTTATGATCCTGCTTCTAGCACATCAACTCTAAGAAGTGACTGTTCATTCACCCTCTGCCATTGTATTAAAATAACTAATAAAAATAAATACATAAAAATAAAATAATAATAATAATATATATGCCAGTGTTTTATCATTAACTTATCATTTGATTCTATATCCTTTAGGCTGTTCTTTTTACTACCATATGCAAATGAGCTCTGCTCTGATTGGCTGTCCTACATTATACCTCATTCTGACAAACTACCCACGCCATATTACATCATAATACTGAATAGACATGAGTCTGCACATATGGTTGTTTCTGTGACAACGCAAAAACCAGTGAATTTAAACTGAATTTGAATGTACATTTACAAATATAAATTGTATTTTAACAATGTTTATTCATACATTATAGTTAAAAAGCAATACAGGCCCTTTAAAAGGTAACAAACATGAACAAAACTGAACGACATCGCTTAGAAGAGTGTCCTACCCCTATAAAACTAGATTTACTTCCTAATCTAATCATTTTTATCATTAAACACAGTCACAATGTCAGTGTTATGCATCATCTCATAAGCTTCTCTAAAAAAGTCTATGAAAAACTATCCTTTTAGTGTTTCTGGTCACCTGCTCGAGCCTGTATCCTACACTCATTCACATACACTGGTGAGCAGTGGAGGCCCACAAATGTTCTACATTTTGTTGATCAGCATTTTCCATTAGAGCTATGAAGAACTGAAACGATGTGCCCAGCAAATCCAAACCAGTGCTCATAGGGCGAAACACTCTGGACAGATCTCTAGACCATTGGAAGCTATTGGCAGACCCACCACACATGCTCAACTATGAGCAATGACCCTGTCAAATAATGATCATTATAAATAAATACAATGTTGAGGACTAAATGGAAGTCCAAAGATGGAAACACCCAGTGAACTACCAGGAGTGTGTTCACCAAGGAATGGACCAATCACAGCTTGAGAAATCCAGGAAAACATTCAAGTTCCCCATTTCAGTCAATGGTGCTGGACATGGTGAATGAAGTGCAGGTGTTTGCCTCAAGAACACAGCAGAAAATACAGTTCTGCCACAAGCCAGTGATGAAGATAAAACAGTACTGTGAAAGGAAACCCCTAAAAACTGGATTATACCAGATGAATAGGCAGAATGGCTGCTGTTAGCTTAGCCTGTATAAGGCCTGAGTTGCAGTGCCGGACACGGCCACAGGAGGGCAGTCACAGACCGTGAGGGAGAGAGGACACAATGTGAGCATAGAAGAAGGGAAATCATGGTTGAACTAGATCAATTGTTTTTCGCACTGATAAGAAGCTGCACGTTTAAAGCGAAGGGCTGGTGGTGGGGTTACACACTACCTACTGCAGTGCATTGTGGGGATTTAGGGATGTACTGGATGTTTGTGGAACGGGGCATAAGGAGAGTAGAGTTACATTTCAGACTAAGACCGATACTTTAAGTTGGATTTAAACTCAGTTTGGACTCATTAACACATTCAGACTTAAATGCAGACTTAGGCAATTGGACTGTTCTGTTTTCCTCCACACTCACATCACATGGAAAATCACATTTCTGTCATTACTGAAGAATAACTTGGAGCAATTCAACCTCCTGTGATGGAGATGGAGGAGATGCTGGATTATAGTAGAGATAGTGGGGTTGTTGGAGATGGTATAGATGCTGTAGATGATTGAGATATTGGAGATGGAGGTGATACTGGAGATGGTATAGATGCTGTAGATGATTGAGATATTGGAGATGGAGGTGATACTGGAGATGGTATAGATGCTGTAG
>JBBIGC010000020.1:13754976-13766995 GCA_037576955.1 Lepidarchus adonis
ACACACACACACACACACACACACACACACACACACACACACACACACACACACACACACACACACACACACGTATGCGCTCGCGATCTCTCACCTACAGAACGCACGCGCCCTGATCCGCCCCCTTTGTGTAACATCCACAAAGAAAACACCGTTTACAGGGAAATGACTGAACCCGGAGTTTCTGTCGCGTGCGTTTCAGATTCACACTAATCACTGATTACACCAGATTATGGAACGTGTTCACCAAAAAAACCCTGAACTCACTGTGTTCATCCCAAAGCAAACGCCAACACGCGCGGCCCAACTTCACAGCTGCTCCCAGAAACAGCAGCACCTGAACCCTGATGGAGAAGTGGCCTTCAGAGATGAACCAGGATGTTTCTCTACACTGAGACTGTGGGGTTCCTCCACAGAGAGCAGGAGAGGGGGTGAGGGCAACAAAGCTCCAGCACGGGGACAAAGAGAGGGGTAATGACCCCTCAGCTGCAGCATCCCACACAAAGCACCAGCGCGCAGAACTTCTACAGCAAAGCTTCTAAACAATGGACCCGGGGAACCCGGAGAACCCGGAGAAGCAGATGGGTGGATGGGGTGTGGAGGAAGAGGGAAAAAAGAGAAACTTGGCTCCATTACCTATTGCTGGCTCACCTGCGAGGCGCAGAGCGGACATCCTCTGGAACTCGGGCTCCTGGAGCCACTTCCACATCCTGCGGAAGGTCTCGCGCCCGGACTTGAGCTTGCTCCAGGGTTTGGGGTTGCGGAGCAGGTCGGACAGCGTCCCCTGGGATCTGCACAGCACCCTCTGGGCGAAGATGGCCTGCGGGATGCTGTAGCGCTTCAGCTCCGTGGTGATCCTCTGCGCCACCTCTTTGGTGTTCACCTCCTCCACCGGACCCGGGGCGCCTCCCAGCTGCGCCCCGCCAGTGGGTTCCCTGCTGGGTCCGAGGGCGGAGGCATGGCCCGGAGCGCCCAGGTGGGCGTGAGGGTGGTGGGGGTGATGGTGGGGGTGGTGGGGGTGGTGGTGGTGGTGGATGCCGTTGAGCTGCACCATGCCAGCCGCCACCGCCGCCGACGGGCTCACGTGCTGGTCTCCGTGTCTGGCCAGGACGGCGGGATGGTGGGCCGCCTCGAAGCCGTTGGGCGCCAGCATCTTGTCGGCGCCCGGGTGGGCGTAGGGCGGCGGAGGCGGGAGGCCCTGCTGGGCACCGTGGAGTCCGCTCAGCCCGGAACCGGCCAGCGGAGACAGGCTCTGGCCCATGGCGCCGACATCCTTGTGGTAGGGCGCGTAGAGGTTGTTCATGGAGGCCAAAGCCCGGTCGTCCCTCATCAGGGTGAAGCTCCCGCTGACGTTGCCCGGGATGCGTTGGTGAGGGTGAGGTGGCGGCGGCGGAGGAGGAGGGGGAGGGTGGTGATGGTGGTGGTGGTGATGGTGGTGGTGGTGGTGGGGGAACTTGTCCGAGACTGTGGAGATGGGCGGTAAGGGCTGCAGGGGAGTGAGGGTGGTGTAGGTGCTGCTCATGCTCATCCCAGGTGGAGCCTCGCAAGCCATGGTCATGGCCGCGTGCAGGTGGCTGGCCAGTCCATGCTGCTGCTGAGCCTGGGGCTGCTGGCTGTGGTGTTGGTGCTGATGTTGGTGTTGGTGTGGTTGGTGGTGGAAGTCGCCGCCCTCCATGACCACGGGGCGGGCCGCCCCCCCACGGTGGCTCCGCTCGCCCGGCAGCAGGTCCGGATCATGGCTCAGGTCGCCCATGTTCTCCATCGACAGCTGAGCGTTCATGGCGCGCTGGAGCTCGCGGGCGAACCATCTATGTCCACGGCTCCGAAAAAACAAATAAAAACAAACCAATAAACACAAAATCGAATAACGAGATGAGGGGAAGGAGGTGGAGGAGGAGGAGGAGAAGAAGATGAGAAGAAGTCCTCAGCGCGCGGTCTTGCTGTTGTTATTTTTATTTGTCATCATTCATGTTTTTATGATTAATATTTCTTATGATTTTTTTCCTTGAGTCCCCTGTACAAAAAAAATGTCCATAATTTTCAGAGCGTCTCCCCCCAGCGGATTCTCCAGTCGCGTTAAAAAATCATTAAAAAAAGAATAATAATAAACGGAAATAAAAATAAAAATTTAAGGCCCCCGTCCGTTCAGCAGCGCGTGCTTGGCCGTGCTGTCCGTCCCTGTCCACTCCTCTCCGTCTTTAGCCATGGCTGCTGCTGCTCTCTCCGTTTCTTCTGCCCAACTGCCACGGCTCTGCAGAGCTCCCGCTCCGCGCATGCGCGTTGGAGTCCACCTACCCCACCTCCCCGGCCAGCCCTCCCGCTGTCCCGGCCCGTGACGTCACTGATTAAGGAAGTGACCCCCCTCCCCAGTTCACAGCGGCCGCCACTTTGAATGGTGCACGTGTGTTAAGTGGTACAAAAACAAAAGGCGAAGGCGGTGTTTGGGGGTCCCGCGTGAGCGCACGTGGTCGGCGCAGGAGTGGCAAAAACAAAATGCAAATCGTGGTCACTTTCGAGTCTTCCGGGTTCACCCTGAGGTCTTTGAAAAACATGGATAAACTCGCACTGGGGCTTAAAGGGCTCGTGCCCTCTCCTTTCAATGTGTTACGGGGCTGGTCTCACTTTAGCTGGATAACTTAAGTCCAAAGTTATGGGTAAATCCTATTGCGCATGCGCGACTTTAAGCTTAAGGTATGGACACTGAGGTGTGATCACTTGTGACTAGGTTTGTAGCATGATTAAAAAAAGCCCCTGCTGAGATATGCACACCCCCCATACTCTGTCTCAGAAAACATTCTTAAAGCTGTAAAGTTAGAGTATAGCTTTAGAGTATAGAGCTTCTGTGGGCAGAATAATCAAAGTGGTGGTTTCTGTGACGACACAAATAAATGTTGAACTGCTACTACTACTATTAATAATAAAAATAACAACAACAATACTACGACTACTACCACCACTACTATTACTACTACTAATAGTAACAACAATACTACGACTTCTAATACCAATAACAATACTACGACTACTACCACCGCTGCTATTACTACTACTTTTGCACTACTACTAAAACCAATAACAATACTATGACTACTACTACTGCTGCTGCTATTACTACTACTACTAAGAACAACTATACTACTACTACTTCTCTACTACTACTAATACCAATAACAATACTATGACTACTACCACCGCTGCTATTACTACTACTACTACTAAGAACAACAATACTACTACTACTTCTGTACTACTACTAATAATAACAATACTATGACTACTACCACCGCTGCTACTACTACTATACTACTACTAACAACAACAATACTACTACTAGTTCTAGTAATAACAATAACAATACTCCTCCTACTACCACCACTATTACTATTATTACCATTACTATTATTACTACTAATAAGAACAACAACAATGCTGCTACTACTTCTGTAAAACTACCACTAATAATGACAATGACAATACTACTACCACCACTGCTAATAATATTACTACTACTAATAACAACAACAACAACAACAACAACGCTACTACTACTTCTGTAATACTCCCACTAATAATGACAATGACAATAGTATTACTACCACTGCTACTACTATTACTATTAATAACAACAATGCTACTACTACTTCTGTAATACTACCACTAATAATGACTTTGACAATGCAACTATTACCACCGCTACTTGTTATACTACTAATAACAACAACACTAATACTACATCTGTAATATTACCACAAATATTGACAATACGAATACTACTATCACTACTATTATTACTACTAACAACAACAACAATCCTACTACTTCTTCTGTAATAATACCACTAATAATGACAATGACAATACTACCACTACCACCGCTGCTATTGTTACAACTAATAACAACAATGCTACTAGTACTTCTGTAATACTATCACTAATAATGACATTGGCAATACAACTACTACCACCACTACTTATATTACTACAAAAAACAACAACGCTACTACTACATCTGTAATATTACCACAAATATTGACAATACAAATACTACTATCACTACTATTATTACTACTAACAACAACAACAATCCTACTACTTCTTCTGTAATAATACCACTAATAATGACAATGACAATACTACCACTACCACCGCTGCTATTGTTACAACTAATAACAACAATGCTACTAGTACTTCTGTAATACTATCACTAATAATGACATTGACAATACAACTACTACCACCGTTACTTGAATTACTACTAATAACAACACCGCTACTTCTACATCTGTAATACTACCAGTAATAATGACAATGACAATATGACTACTATCACAGCTACTATTATTACTACTAATAACAACAACAATGCTACTTCTAATTCTGTAGTACTATCACTAATAATAACAAAGACAATACTACTGCTACAACCGCTACTATTATTACTACTAATAACAACAACAATGCTACTAATACTTCTGTAATACTACCACTAATAAAAACAATGACAATACTACTACTATTACCACTACTATTATTACTACTAATAACAACAACAACAACTCTACTACTACCACCACTACTATTGCTAATACTGCTAGTAACAAACAACAACAATGCTACTACTTCTGCTGTAATACTATTATTAACAATAACAATACTACTACTACTATAACCGCTACTATTATTACTACTAGTAACAACAATGCTACTACTAATTTTGTAATCCTACTATAACAATAACAATACTACTACTACTACCCCTGCTACAATTATTGCTACTAATAACAACAACAGCAACAACAACACTACTTCTACTTCTGCAATACTACTAATAACAATAACAATACTGCTATTAACTAACTGCTATTATTACTACTATTACTAAAACAACAATACAACTACTTTTTCTGTAATACTACTGCTACTACTATTAATAATAACAATACTACTACTACTACTACTACTACATTACTACTACTACTACTACTAATAATGCTCCTCTACTACTACTAATATTAATAATAATAGCAATAACAATACCACTACTACCACTGCTACTATTACAACAATACTATTACTACTAATAACAACAACAAAAACAATACTACTACTACTGCTCTTCTACTTCAAATATTAGTAATCACAATACTTCTACTACTAATATTAATAATAATATCAATAACAATACTACTAATATTACTGCTGATACTTTAACTACTACTACTACCACTACTATTGCTGATGATAATTTGGCTATACTACTACTAACAAGTCTACTACTACTACCACCACCGCTACCACTACTACTTCTCTACTACTAATGATAAATTATATTCAGTCGAGACGTTAACTGGCTGAAGTAAATTAATCTTCCCTGAATGTTTTAAAAATGTATTAATATATTTTTTAGATATATTTGCATATCGAAAAGAGCTGAGATCAAATATATATTACAGTTATAAACACATTTGCTGCCAAGAATATTATAGCAGTGCACATGTTTCTTTTTGTTTGTTAATTTATGTTGAAAACAAAAAGTCAGAAATATGAATTGCCTAATATTTTCTGTTTTTTGGGCAAACGTTTCACGCCACCAAAACACATTTGGTCCCTAAATGAGATATGGATTAATGGCGCGCGCTTGAGACACGGGCTGAAGCTGGAGGCTGCGGGGGCAGATCGTTTTCGCGCGCGGGTAAGTGGGGCAGATGTGTCCATTGTTGGGTTATTAGCTAAGAGTAACGAACCAAGCTTAGCAGAGGAAACCCGCCCTCGTGCACCCCCCGCCCAGAAGCACATTAAAGCTGCTCGAGTGAACTTCATTCAGCGCTCACTCATGAATGAGTAGAGCAGGGCACGCTTCAGGACAAACGCCCGTTTATCAACATCAAAGAGGCATCCCGCTCTGGAGAGGGCACGTCATGTTTACATTAAAGACGCATATTTCATATCTTCATGCCTGTATACTGCAGTGCCATCTTTACAATATTCCAATTCTACTGCACGTGCAGTTCTGCAATAATAAATAAACAGACACCTTGTTTTTTTTTCATATTTTGATGCCCAACAGATGAGTCAGGTTCTAACAAACAAAACCCACAAAGAATGTGGGTTAAGGCTAAGGTTAGGCTCAGGGTTAGGTCTGGGATTATTATATGGATTAAGGCCAAGGTTAGGCTCAGGGTTAGGTCTGGGATTATTATATGGATTAAGGTTAAGGTTAGGCTCAGGGTTAGGTCTGGGATTATTATATGGATTAAGGCTAAGGTTAGGCTCAGGGTTAGGTCTGGGATTATTATATGGATTAAGGCCAATGTTAGTCTCAGGGTTAGGTCTGGGATTATTATATGGATTAAGGCCAAGGTTAGGTCTGGGATTATTATATGGATTAAGGCCAAGGTTAAACTCAGGGTTAGGTCTGGGATTATGATATGGATTAAGGCTAATTCGGCTCAGGGTTAGGTCTGTGTTTATAATATGGGCTAAGGTTAAGGTTAGGCTCAGGGTTAGGTCTGGGATTATTATATGGATTAAGGCTAAGGTTAGGATCAGGGTTAGGTCTGGGATTATGATATAGGTTAAGGTTAAGTTTAGACTCAGGGTTAAATCTGGGATTATGATAAGGCTTAAGGTTAAGGTTAGGCTCAGGGTTAGGTCTGGGATTATTATATGGGTTAAGACTAATTAGGCTCAGGGTTAGGTCTTGTATTATTATATGGGTTAAGGCTAATTAGGCTCAGGGTTAGGTCTGGGATTATTATATGGGTTAAGGCTAATTAGGCTCAGGGTTAGGTCTGGGATTATTATATGGGTTAAGGCTAATTAGACTCAGGGTTAGGTCTGGGATTATGATTAGTTAAGGCTGAAGTTTTCAAGCAATCACCCAAAAAGTGCTTTGTCTACGTTTCTTCAGGGGGCTCACCAGGGGTATGTGCCCACCTGACACTTACCTCTTATTCTGTATCAGCCATATGAAGCTACAATCACACCAAGTGAGACATGAATTCATATAAATATATAACATCAGCAACCAAAAATAGGAGAAAATCTTTGTAAAACTCTGCTAAAGATAATTTGTATCTTCAAAGACATGGTTCTTCAAGGGTTCTTCAGGCAAGCCTTTTCTGAAGACCAACAACTCAAAAAGCATTTTAAATAGGTCTTTTTTCACCACAGATAACTCATTCCACTGTATGTAGCACCAACATGGGTTCCTCCTACCAGCATGGCTCTTGCTTTGGGACCGTTTTCCATAAGAGTTATAGAAGAAGCATCTCAAAGTCGAGTCAGTTTAAGGAAAAGGTTTTTTGATGTATTTAAATAAAAAAACCTCAAGGATTTTAAAACAGTGCAATATCCACAAGGTTTTGCGTTCTATCCTTTAGAACTAATTTTGGTGGGGGTTCTTTGAGCAGAAGAGCAGCTCGTAACTAGCTACATGGCTAGTGCTAATTAGCAAACTTACCGGACAGTTGGCGCATGCGTGCTGGGCCGGCTGGGTGACAGCTTGGCGAGGCGAGAGCTGGAAAGGGGCCTCCATCACTTTACCCCCATCCCATTACCCCTCCTCCTTACTCCAGGACCCCCAACTCTGCCACATGTCAAAGGTGAAGCTTCAAGACTCGTGAAGCTAACAGCTGCTCGCGAGATGGGGGGGCAGATTAACTTTTGGAGAGTTTTTTTGGTGTGGGGTGGGGGTGCTGGTTTGTTAGGAACCTGCTCACATCTGCTAGGGTCAGCAACAGTGACCACGGCTTTAACGAGTTAAATAAAGTTAAACTGTCACTAATTATAAGTCAACGCTCGTGTTTGATTAGTTCCTCACAGGAGGAACGACGCTGTTAAAGAGGAGCAGAAAGGAGGCAAAGAGCAAAACATCCTGAGAAAAGAACTTTATTGGAAAAATTCAGGCGTTTGCTTCATCACAAACAGTCTCAATTCCTTTAACAGCAGCACTGAAGACATTCCCACATGATAAAGGGCACTGGATGAGTGGGCGAGCTGGGACTGGGACTGAGGCTAAGACTAAGACTAAGACTGGGATTGGAATTGGAATTGAGATTGGGACTGGGACTGGGATTGGGTTTGGGTTTGGGTTTAGGTTTAGGTTTGGGTTTGGGTTTGGGTTTGGGTTTGGGATTGGAATTGGAATTGGAATTGGATTTGGAATTGGGACTGGGACTGGGACTGGAATTGAGACTGGGACTGGGATTGGGTTTGGGATTGGAATTGAGACTGGGACTGGGTTTGGAATTGGAATTGAGACTGGGACTGGGTTGGAATTGGGACTGAGACTGGGACTGGTATGCCTGAGATCAGAACTGGGACTGAGACTAAAGCTAAGACTGGGATTGGGACTAGGACAGGTGTCTGGGACTGGAACTGGAATGGAGCTGGGACTGGAATGGAGCTGGGATGGCACTGGTGTGAGGTAAATGTGATATTCAGGCAGGAAATTTCAGAGAGCAGTTGCATCTGCGCACATTCTCATACTGGTCGATATTTCTCATTCACACTCCAGCCAGGATATGTGTGTGTGTGTGTGTGTGTGTGTGTGTGTGTGTTGGGGCCCTGCTCAGGCGTTTCAGATTAAAGCTCCTCCGCGAGGTGTTTGGACTTGCAGACCTGAAGGTAAAGAGATGTTATTAATGAGGGCGGAGCTTATTATTACTTATACTTTCAGGACTCCAGCTATATATGTTTAGGCGTTTAATTACAGCTTGAGCTTTTTAATTAATCGCCTTAAAATTTCTGAAACTAAACTTTAAAAAACATAGAAACTACTGGACTATATTCTGGACCATGTTCTCAAAATGACGTCGTTTGCTCAAATAGTTGTTTTGGCGCGTTATTTCTGAGCCCAGGTGGAGCAGCTGCGACTCTGCTTTACAATTATAACTGTAAGAACCTGATGACTCTACACCCTTGAATAACGGGGCTCTTTAAGGTTCTAACGTGTTCTTTGCCCGCTTAAATGGTTCTGTTGATGATTAAACCTTTCGACTATTTCCCCATTACCAACGCTTTAATAATACCTTTTTATTTAAATGAGCTCTCCCCTGATTGGCTGCATTGGCTATGGACTGGGGGAATAAAGCTGTTTACATGGTAAATTAGCATTATGTAAAAATGTGTGGTAGATAACAACAACAACAACAACAACAAAAACAACAACAATAATAACAATAACAAAAAAAATCAAGAAAAGTTTTTACTAGTAGTATTGTTTATAATAATAATAATAAATAATAATAATAATAATAACAATAATAACACTAATAATATTTATAATAATAATAACAATAATATTTATAATAAAGATAACAATAATAATATTTATAATATTAATATTATTATTAATAATAATAATAGTAACAATAATAAGAATACTAGTAATAATAATAATAATAGTAATAATAATAATAATAATAATAATACAACATTTTTACAATTATTATGATTATGATTATTATTATTATAGTGCTGAGTTCTGAGCTCATCATAATCTGGTTTAGCATTCAGATCACTTTCCCAAAGCTAGAACAGCCATTAATCAGTGGTATTGATTATCTAAGCGCTGTAGAGCGATAAGCAGAGCCACACTGATCATTTACACTCAGCTTCATTAGAACATCTCCTCTTCCCATTGGTTTGTGAAAATGGCGGCCGCAGTTTTAAAGGAGATTTTTAAAAAGCGCGATCGCCGAACAAGGCCCATCGGTCGTTCCCCGTTCAGCGTGTTCGCTTCCGCCCGCAGACACGATCCAGTCACCGGAACATTATTCGCGTCCGTTTATTTTCGGTCTTTTTCACAACTTCACTCGGCGCGAGCTTCTCCCGGTTTCGCTTCCACAGCGAGATACGGAGAAATCTGCAAATAATCAGAACAAAAAATCCTCCACGTGTTTATGCGCATTTTTTGTATAAAAATATGCTCTAAAAATAAAACACACAAGAGATTAATTTTGATTTACGCTGTAAATGATAAATATACGACGCACATACGCAGTAAAGTTCAAATTATCTCGCATATTTAAGAAAATCAAGACTCACTTTTCGATTTGTCTGTTTTTTTTGCGACGGAAATTTCGAAACTTCGAAACTTTCAAAATGTACAGAACATTTTACTTTTTACATTTTTTACATTTACATAAAAAATACTTTCTTTTCTTTTTGCCTTTTGCAATTTCATCACGCGAAATAAAAAGATCTAACAAATATAAAATGCATATTTATACCAAATAATGAAATTAGATTTTTTGAAAACAAAAGTTTATTTTATCTTATATTTTAATTGTTTTTTATTTTATTTTATTTTATTTTATTTTATTTTATTATATAGCTTTTTTTTTTTGAACCCGGATGAACATTTAACATTTACGCGAATGAGAATAATAGTCTGTTTGTGTGTTTAACCTGGAGAATGGAAGAGTTTTTATGGTTAAAAATAACCCCAAAAATTAAATGAGCATTAAAACACATTAAACAGAAACAGCGCGCGCATGTGTGTATGTATGCATGTGTGTGTGTGTGTGTGTTGGAGAGTGATATATGCACTAATCAATAGTGGACTACATTATCCTGATCAATGGCTTTGAGCTGAAAGCAGAGTTTAAAGACACCCTTCAGTCTGGAGCAGCAGACTAACTGCTTCATCCACTGCTGCTGACTGATGACTTCTGCACGTTTGATGCCCGTTTCTTCAGACCTCCTGCATAAAGAAGTAGATCACTCCATTCAAAATTCCCATCAACAGTGAAAGGTCATATACAGTAAAGACCTCCAGTGAGGGACGTTAGGAGGTCACACTAATAAAACCTTTCACACACACCGTCTTTAAAAAAATACATCATTATAATTTTTAAAAATGTAAAATTTAATGTAAAAATAAGCATGCCAACTGATTTAACCCTATTACAGTCTGTTCAGAGATCAAAACGTCAAGGCAGATTTGTTTTACAGTTAAAACATAATTTTTTGGGAACTACACCCATTGTAAAAACGCATTTAACAAATAGTTTACTGCAATTAAAACACACTTGATGTTTAAAAAACACTGTACACAACCTTTAAAAAGTCTACAATGTTCAGGGAAAGTCCAATGTTTAATTCCCCCAACAGTAAATAAATATTGGAAGAAAATTCACATAATGCAAAATGCAAAAGAACAAAAATGTCACATATTAAATTATAGTTAACTTGACCAAAGTCGTGTTTCTACACTGTCTGACATTGGCCTGTATGTGAAAGGGGCACAGTCGGATAAGACACTGTTTGCTTTTCCCAAAGTCAGTTCCTTCAAATTTAGCAACCTTTGGTCAATGGAATACAAACAGAGCCTCTACAAGCTGAAGGACTGCTCTGCTCAACCATGGACTTGACTGGAACTTCAATATGAATTGAAGAATCAGAGCCACATTCAGACATGCTGAAGACAATGGGCCTCCTTCACAGATATTTTCTGAAGTTTCTCCTTAAACTAGCTCTTAAAGGTCAGACTCACTGCATGTTCTGAACTGTTCACGCCTAAAGAACCCCACTGTTCTGTGAACACCTGTGAAGAACCTAAAGGTGTTTTCTCTTTGGCATCATGTGCATGTGAGGTGTTTTCTAAGTGTGTGTTAAAGATGTGACCCCGGGTGATTCGGCCCTGGTGTGGAACCAGGTCACTGGACATTGGATGGAATGGGGCCAAGGTAACATTTTTACTGCAGTGTCTGTGTTGTAAAATAATGAAAAATTACAATTGAATATTATAAATGATATAGAACTGTTTTTATGTATCATACAAATATAGAAGTGAAGAAAAGGCAATAAGCAGTTATTTTGCATGACATTTACATTTACATTTATTCTTTTGGCTGATGCGTTTGTCCAAAGCAGCTTTCAGCTACAGGATAATTCAGCTTTTTGCTTGCACATGACAGCACTGATATGAGAGCTACAAGCGCTAGTGCTACAACATGAACTATAAGTGGTAAATTACTATCTGTTAGCGCTAGTGCTACAACATGAACTATAAG
>JBBIGC010000020.1:13804109-13814248 GCA_037576955.1 Lepidarchus adonis
GAGTAAAAGCACAAGGTGGGTGTTTCTAATAAAGTGACCATTGAGTAAAAGCACAATGTGGTGTTTCTAATAAAGTGGCCAGTGTGCAGAAGCACAAGGTAGGTGTTTCTAATAAAGTGACCATTGAGTAAAAACACAAGGTGGGTGTTTCTAATAAAGTGACCATTGAGTAAAAGCACAAGGTGGGTGTTTCTAATAAAGTGACCATTGAGTAAAAGCACAATGTGGTGTTTCTAATAAAGTGACCAGTGTGCAGAAGCACAAGGTAGGTGTTTTCAATAAAGTGGCCAGTGTGCAGAAGCACAAGGTAGGTGTTTTCAATAAAGTGGCCAGTGAGTGGAAGCACAAGGTAGGTGTTTCTAATAAAGTGGCCAGTGAGTGGAAGTATGAGGTAGGTGTTTCTAATAAAGTGGCCAGTGAGTGGAAGTATGAGGTAGGTGTTTCTAATAAAGTGGCCAGCGAGTGGAAGCACAAGGTAGCTGTTTCTAATAAAGTGGTCAGAGATTGGAGCGTTAAAGTAGGTGTTTCTAATAAAGTGGCCAGTGAGACAAAGCACCAGGTAGGTGTTTCTAATAAAGTGGATGGGGAGTGTATTTTAGTACTAAACAACAAAAGAAGAAAAGAAGCATGTGAAGCAGACAGATCTATAATTAATGCTTATATATCGTTTTGAATAGTTGCATGTGCTGCAGAGTGAATGGAGTCGTTGTTATTTTCAAGTCAATTTAATTACACCCCTGTCTGCTCGATCACCAAGATAAACATGTCTTTAATCAAAGAGAGGCGCACACGTTTTAAAGCGTTCGCCGATGGCCCAGCTGCTGATGGCACACTCAATTTATGCCTTGAATAGTGGCAAGTTGGCCAATCCAATCTCCATTAGGTAATTCTTGACTTCACAAAGCTGTTTAAAGGCATTGTCAATAGTCATTGTGCAATTAAGTGCCTGTATTGATACTCTATTAAATTACCCTTCTAAAGGGCGTCTTATAAACTACAGCCTTGCAGATGCTGAGACACAGCAGAACATTGGTGGACACAACAACAGAGAGAGCAAAAGAGAATAAATCTGAATGGAACGTTTTTAAAAAGAAAGGAAACACAAGGAGAATCCATATTTCCCACATCGTTTGTTACAGCACTATAAACCAATTTTTCATAAACATATTTAATTCTTTGTTTGTAAGATTTATTTAATCCCCTGAGGGAAAAGCTTACATAGTACAAGAATACAAACACATATCAAAATAAAAAAGTTACAATAAAATAAAGTAGATATGAATAACATTTAATAAATTAGATAGGAATAAAACAAAATAAATGGCAATAAAGCTATAATAAAACAAAATAGATATGAATAATTATATAAAACGAAATGCAATTATTACAGCTAATAACAGCAGGCCTAGAGGTAGCATTTTGGCATTCAAATCTTTATTAATTGGCCCAAAAGGGTTAATTCATGTACCTTGTCCCAGATGCTAGTAAAAATAAAGTTGGCCAAGTACCCCCACATATTTAGGTTGACTCAGAAGCTGGAAGATGTTCCTGAATATTACTACTAAGATAGTGTATATGTTCCAACATTTGCCCAGGCGTTTATTAAAAAAAATATTCGGATGCCCCAGTGTTTAATAGAGACAGGCCTTTAATGGAGACGAGCTATTATTCTCCTCACAGATGGAATGGTGATGGTATTTACAGCACAAAATGTTGTGCAGCTTCTTCGCTTGAATGTTCTTTTGTGTTTGTTACCGCACGGAGTTTGAATGCTAAATCAAATGACAGTTTCCAACGTTCAAACTGCTTCACCCTGTGGGTTATGATTGAAATTGTTATGAGATGAGGTGTGTTTCTGATGGAGAGGGGAAAACAGGTGGGCAGTGTGGGCGGAAAAGGGGAGGAGTTAGAGTTTGTTTTGGTGGAAGTTAAGAGAGTGAGTTAGCGGTTGTTGTGATAGCAGCAGCTTGTTTAATCAGTAAAAGAGCACGAACGTTACAGAGAGAGTCAGGAAAGAGCTGAGACTATCATTTTGTACTAATTGGAATTACCATAATTTCTGTACTATAAGCCGCTACTTTTTGCACAAGCTTTGAACCCTGTGTCTTATAATCCGATGCGGCTTTTCTGTGGAGTTTTTATGACTTTTGTGATATTGCGAGGATTTGTTTTGGTTTGTTCCGCTCTTGTACAGCACTCTGTTCTACTATGTTCCACTAGCTACAATTCTGGATGTACAGAAAGACTTAAAATGACAAAGATGAGCATATACAAGTGTAGTACTCACAGTAAAGCGCTACTGACCTGCTGCTAAGCTAACCCTTGGCACACAAACATGCGCATTCATCTCTATTTCAAAATAAAAGCATTTGTCGAGGCGATATTTTCTAAGTGTAACATAGACTTTCCTTCATTAAGTGCAACAGCACTACCATGGTACCACATTCAGTCATATATTATAATTGAATTCGAAGGTAAACATGCTAATTTTGATGCTAGCAACCAATTCTCTGGACTGTCTGCTCAGCTCCGTCACTCTGCTGGAAATGAAGCTGTGTTACGGCATCTTAGACTGAAAGGTAGGCCGATTATATTTTTCTGCTGTGCTGTAGGTTATTGCTATACAGGACATTTGTAACTCGTGTAAACAGCACAGTACATGTTTCGTACTTGTAATTACCGGTACTTGTACATATACGTAAAAAGTTATGCTAGAAAATGTACAGAGCTCAAAATGTTAATAAAAAGAATGTGTCCCCAAACAGTCATCTCTTTCCTGACAATCCCTGTTGTGCATATTCTCTTACATATGATAATTTAACATTAAAACACCTGCGGCTTTTAGTCCGGTGCGGCTAATTTATGAACAAAACTGGATTTTCCCCTAATTTTAGCTTGTGCGGCTAATATTCAGGTACGCCTTGTAGTCTGGAAAATACGGTAATAAAACCCCGGTCCCACTGACATCATGCTAAACGTGAGATCTTTGAGTGTTTAGTCAACAACAGCTGCATTCACACTGAGCAGGATAGCAGCAGGTCGCAGCTATTTCAGCACATAGTAGCGCTTTACTGTGATTACTACGCTTGTATAAGCTCGTCTTTGATAAACTAGATGAATAAATGACTCTTAAAGTCTTTATGTATGTCCAGTCTTAAGTTAGTGGAAAATTCAACCTTTCCGTATTTCACCTGCACCCTGAGCGAAGAGAGGAGTAGTGTACGGAAAGCACAGTGGGTCAATTCAGACCGCATTTACTACTAATGGGGACTGGCTTCTATTTTTATTTTTGCTATTGCTATTATTAAAAGATATCCAGTGTCTGCAAAAATGAATTTAACAAAGAAATAGCTTATTGGTCATTAAATCCTAATGACCAATTTAAAGCAATTGGCAGTAATTTGGAAATAAATGTGGTTATACAGGGAGACCAGTAACACAATGCTACACCGCCAGGTTAAGGTCTGACTGAATGTAAAATTTTAAAGGCCCAAATTCTGCACTTTTGTTGCTTTCCCCTGATTATTATATTATTTTATTAATAAATAATCAATCACAACACATCACTAACACTGGAAGGCGAGCATGTGAAGCTTCTCACACTTCCACTAACGCAACAGCTCATCACGCTTTGAGGAGATCACTAACCTCCAATTCTGTTTCATCCACCAACAGACACTCATCCTGTCTAGAACCACGCTTTGAGTGATGGGGAGTGCGGGAGGACCACCCTCCTCACCAAGAAAGAGTGAAACCAGGAGACGGGGGGCTAACCAATGTAATCTCTTGATGATGAAACCAGGTGCTAAGTACTGCACACCAGGAACACTCCACAAGACCTGCTGTTCTGGAGATGCTCACTCATGCTTCCAGCACATCGATTTCAAGGACTGACTGTTCAATTGGTGGCAAATATATCCTACCCCCACCGCCACTGTAATGAAATGTCAATATTCTTCATGTCACCTGGAAGTGGTTTTAATGTTCTGGCCGATCCAGGCCCATTAAGTGGTTTGATAATGAGCTGATTAATGAATCTGATCTCAGGTCAGTGAGCAGGGCTTCAAGCCGGGGGGTGGGGGAGGGTTTCTCTGGTCAGCCTGACGGGAGCCGGACCCTTAGAGCGTCCTGCGCATCTCCTCTTTCAGCCTCAGGCCTGCCAAACCCCTGTCCATCGACCGACCCGTGCTGCCATTGCCACGACGATGGGCCTCTTGTCGCCAAGGCGACGGACAGACGACCCGCCCTGCCCCGTGCCATCTCTCTGGTTACTGCAACCCCACGCCTGCCAAGGGGTCAAGGGGTGACGGGCCAACCCCCCACACACACACAGACACACACACAAACAGTCCCAGCCTGCCAATCTCTTTGCCCTGCTACAGATGGCCCCATATTTCAGATTTATCACCGAAAAGCAAAGCCCCTCTTTTTAAAGGTCACTTCTTTAAAAGCCGCCCGATCAATCGGACTATTCCTGAAGGTGTGTTTGTGCCGGCTGGAAGCGCCTACACGAGGGCAGGAGTGTGTGTGTGTGTGTGTCAGAGAGAGAGAGACATGGAGACAGCAGGAAAGCTAATGGGGGGTTAGGGGGAGACTGGAAAAAGAGAGCAAAAGAGAGAAAGAGTGAGAGAGAGAATGCAAGTGTGCATTGGTTCTATAAATTGTTAATTTTCCATGAATGTTAGGTGTGTGTATTTTTCAATAATAATTATTCATTAATAATACTTCATTTCTGATCTCGTGACAAATTACTTGCTTTGGAAAAGTTTTGGATAATTGTCCTGCTGGAAGTCCGACCCCTCCGATTTAGCTAGGTCTCCCACAATCACTGTGAGGGTGAAGGTGGGCAGGTGCCTCCTCCGAGCTACTGGACAGTGTAACATGCTTGGAGGACGGGCCGCTAAGAACATTGAGAACACTGCCAGGTAAAGGTAGTAACACTGACTATCGTCAGGGGGGTGGATATATATGGTAGCAAGTGAACGGTCAGTTCTTGAAGCAAATGTGCTGGAAGTAGAAACATAAGCTCGAAGGCCTTATTGTGATGGCTAGAACATGTTCTACAGAGCAGGTCTCCTTTACTGCTCTAGGTCTGCAGTAGTGAGTGATCCAAAGAAAGACAACAGGGTGGGTCATGGGCACCTGAGGTTCACTAATGCATGTGGGGATTGAGGTCTGACCTCAGAGACGATCCTGTTGTACAGAATGTTAATGCTGATCTGATCTGTTTCAGCAGCGTGAAGGTTCCTACTCAATATTAGGTGGTCTTAATGTTATGGCTGATCGCTGTGTATTATACATATGTGGCATATTACTTTTAAATATAAGACACTGTATAAATATTAATACATAAAGAATAGATTTACAAGCACACACTGACTGTGTGTCAGTGTGTGAGTGTGTGTGAGTGTGTGTGTGTGTTTAACTTTCTATGTTGACATGCCTACATCAGTTTGACATACAAAAGGTGCAGAAAGCAGTGTGACACTGCTGAGAGAATCTTCGTGTGTGTGTGTGTGTGTGTGTGTGTGTGTGTGTGTGTGTGAGAGTGTGTGTGAGTGTGTATTAGCATCAGTGTTACAAACCTTCACTGACATACACACAAAGGCATAGCCTCTGAAAGGCAAGTATACATGCAAACCATCTCTCTCTCTTCTCTCTCTCTCTCTCTCTCTCTCTCTCTCTCTCTCTCTCTCTCTTTGTCTTGCACTTCTTTCTTTCTCTTTCTGTCTCTCTGTCTGTCTCTCTTGCATCTTTTCTCTTGCTCTTTGTCTTGCAATTATTTTCTCTCTCTCACTTTCTTTGTCTTACACTTCTTTCTTTGTCTGTCTGTCTTTCACTTTCTCTCTCTCCCCTCTCTCTCTCTCTCTCTCTTACTCTGTCTCTCTCTCCCAGAGAGATGGTCATGATGTCATTTTGGGAATCCTGTCTGAATAGGCCTCGGCCATTCCCGCTTGGCTTTTTTGCAGGACGGGTTCACCTTCATAACCTTCTGTTTGAAGCTCATTCCCTCATGCCGCATGTGAAAGTAGCGACAGAGCAGAAGAGCGTCGCTGTTGGACACGTCTACGCATGCGTGGGTTTATAATGCACATTTGCTATAACTCACTAATAGCCCTCTGTTCTCTGTATCGCATTACCTTTCGTACGTATGATGGAAAATGACCATAAACAGGCTCCTACATCCACATGCGTCTCAATAAAGCATGTGTTCATTGACTATATGTTTTAATCAGGCCCCCGTTTCGTTTCAATTTCCAGCCTATTCGCCGTCAGAGGGGGAGAAACGACGGCTCCAGCAGTTTGGAGTTCAGACGCAGTTCAAAAGTGATATGGAGCTTAATCTAATCAGGCACACACACACACACAAACACACACTATACGCAAAGGCTTAGCAGGCCAAGATGCCGATAAAAATCACATTGCTGAAGTTATAACAGGTCCCTGTTTGAAAAACAGTGGAATGCAAATAAGAAATATATGAAGCAAAAATAACAATTCATCAGGTTATTTCCTGTTGCAGTCTCTGCTTTCACTCTTTGTTGAACCCAGCATCCTGCAGGTATTACGTTAGAATAGGATTTATACAGCTCTCCCTCATCCTATAAGCATCCCTGTTCTTTTCATGACCAATTAGCATGAATTTACAGCAGCAATAATGTCATTATATAAAAGATTGTGATGGTTCTCAAATCTGATTGGCTGAGCCATGCAGTAAAAAAAATCACACTACTTATTTCATTGCAATGGCTCCTGTCAGGAGGGTTGGGCAGCAAATGAACAGTCAGTTCTTGAACTTGAAGTGTAGAGATCTGAGCCACTTTGATAATGAGGGTCTTACTGTGATGCCTAGAACATCTCCAGAACAGCAGCTCTTGTGGAGTGTTCCAAGTGTGTAGTAGTTAGTACCTACCAACAGTGTTCCAAGGAACGACAACTGGTGAACAGGGTCATGGACATGTGGTCTGATCCCAAAGAGGAGCTCCTGCTGTGCAGAATGCAAGTGCTGCTCTGATAGAAAGTGGTCAGAACACAGTGCACCACAGTCAGAGATGTTTGTGTAGCAAGTTAGGCAGGTGGACTTATTGTTCTCCAGTTCCTGGACACTGGCTAGTTCTGACTGGTGGTTAGGTGGTAATGTCGGGACCACTGATGAAGGGGGTAAAGGGGGCTAAGGAACGTGCATGAAGAGTGCCAATGTGTATGGACAGCCGACCTGAACTTAGCCCTTTCTTCGTGTAGAGACAATGCAGTCACATCAAACACAGACACACACTCATTGTTCTTCCTGATCACACCACCTCCCCACCGTTCATTAAACGCCGTTTAGCTGAGCCAATAAAATAGCAGCTAATTGCCAGAGCGCTTCATTAAAAAGGGGTCTTTGTTGTCACTGCAACTGAGATAAATGAAATAATCAGCTTAACACTAATGAGAGATTATCTCATTATAGACTGCTATATAAAGATCCAGCTCTGTGTGTGTGTGTGTGTGGCTTTCTTCCTTGGCACACTCTCGCTATATTTTATATACGACATAAAACACTCGGCTCAGTCATGTAGGGCACACACACTCATTCGCTGATTGAAACGGAAACATCGCTCACCTCCTGCAGAGCCAACAAAGCCGTATATCATTCACTCCCATTACAACCGTCATCAGGCATTGATGAGCTCTACTAACTGCCTGCAACAAAACAAACAAACAACGTTAAGCAATAGTTTGTGGTAAATCTAATTTTCAAATTTCCCCATGCTTCACTAATTTAGCTTTAGCACAGGAGCTACGATGCTAACGTCACTAACAGCTAGTGGAAGCCTGCACCATTCAGCCATGAAATGAATAACACCTGCCTAATACTGAATAGACCCTCTCTTGCTGCTGAAATTGCTCTGACTTTGACTTTTGTACAAAAGGAGAGCTTTGGGATCAGAGCTAGCATTCCCCACATGCATCTGTGAGCCTTGTTTGCCCGTTAGCTTGTAGCCGATTAGCCAGATGTATTCATTAAATTACTTATTAGTAGGTAATAACACACCACAACACCTAGCTTCCTGTACATGAGCTTCAAGATTCTGACTGTTTACTTGCTACCTAATATATCCCACACCCCTTACAGTGCCATTGAAATGAAATAACTAAATAGTCAATGTTACTTCACTAGCTAGTATTGTTATGGCTAATTAGCGCATATGCACCACTGTAGCATGGTGCTAACTGCTAGCATACTTCTTCACACTGTTAAAGATCTGTTTATGTGGTTTTTTGAGACTGAAGTATTGAGGCTAGGTGTACGCGCAAGTTTAATGCCTGACTAAAGTGCAAGCTTTAATTAAAAACACTAAACACAAACCTGAGGTAAATCCCAAGATGGAAGAAGGCGTAGAAGAGGCTGGAACGCAAGGATGGATATACATGTTTCTGAGAAAAATAATGATGGTTGGATGGATGGATGGATGGATGGATGGATGGATGGATGGATGGATGGATGGATGGATGATAGAGCGAATGAATAGGTTGTTGAATGTGTATATGTGATAACACATTTGATCTTAATACTTAGTACTGTATATAATTACAATCACATAAGTACCCCCACCTCTCATGCACAGATTTACATTGCTGTATATAGTGTATATTGTTTAATGCCATGTGTACAGTCTATATCGTTATGTATATTGTTTATTATGTGTCTTCTGAAAAAAGAAAAAGAAAAAAAAAAGTTAATTTCCTCCGGGATAATAAAAGTATTATTGATTTCTGATTCCGATTCTGATAACTGTCGGCAAGGTACTTTACTTTGCGCCTTTATTTTGAAGAGTACCTTAGCACTGCCTTCTTTCGTTGCATCACACTTCATGTTCTGTTCTCAATGAAACGATGAACAAGTTGCTTCAGATGGGGGAAAATCAGCTTTATTCTTGGAAATTTCCTTTATAACCATGCACTTTATGTATCTGTCACATGCTGTAACTTGGGAAAGTTTATGCAATGCAGTTGAATGTGTTTTTTTGTGTGTTCATGCCATTTCTTTGCGGTGTTGAAAGACTGGGAAATATATGTGCGTGGAGGAGGCTGCTAGCAGGTTCAGCATAATTAGCACCCTTGGAAGCAGAAAGAGGTTGGTGTAATGATTGCAAATGATTGTTCATTTTTCAATATACGGAAAGGTTGTGTTTTAATTTATTGAATGCTGTGTTATAAATTATTTTAAAGTACTGTTTTACGTTAATGTTATGATATGGGTCATCAAAATGATTTTCTAATGAGTAAATGTGAACATTTTTGTGTTTTCTACTAAAAATGTACAATTTGTTTGTGAATCTTTGTAGTTTTCACGGTGCCATATTGACGGTGGTTTAAGAGAGGAGAGAAATAAAGTTGCATCAGTCGAAGCTCTCTGCATCATGCATGGTAATTCCAAGATGGCAGCTACAATGTGTACAGTTTGGAATTGTTTATTGCCATATGTATGGTATTGTCCTATTGTTAACTCCTTTTCTGTCGGTTTGAGAGCTGCTGAACAGTCTTTCATTGTTTTCAACAATGACAATAAATATCTATCTATCTATACACATCCTATAGACAGGGAAGACAGCTGCTACTGCATATAGAGTGTAGATCAGGCCTTCAGGGACACATGACACACAGTACTGAACATGGCACATCTCCAGTTTAGCATGGAATTTAAAGTTTGTTAATATTGTGAATAGTTATAAAGTGGATCAAGTTTAAAGAAAAGTCTGCTCAGGGGTAAAGAACTAAAGAAGCAAACTTCAGACACCAAGCATTGGGGGTGAGGGCGATGGCGGGCGGGGGAAGGTCTGTATAAATATCTCTGTGTTCGTTTTTCACCAAACTATTCCTTTTAATCTTAGAGTACGTGATCAGGCTGGAGCTGCACGTCTTTAGTGAAATGTAAAAGCGAACAGTGCGGCCTCCCACCCACTGCCTGAGCCAAGCTGCAGCTTTGATCAAACTTTCATCAGAAAGCGCCAAATCCCCCCACTGGAAACAATCAGACGGAGCTAAATATGGACACATGCTACTGCAAGATAAAAGGGCAAGCTCTCTCTCACACACACACACACACACACACACACACACACACACACACACACACACACACACACACACAC
>JBBIGC010000020.1:13829381-13841721 GCA_037576955.1 Lepidarchus adonis
TATACAGTACTACTTCCTGCTCTACAGTACTGTACTAATACTGCATCAGAGGGTGGAGGAACAATGTGTTCCAGCTCGGCATTAGTTCAAAGGAGAATCTTCATGTGATCTACTTTAAGATGATTGTTCTAAATTGTAAATTAATAATTCTAAATTAAAAGCAGATGCTATTTAGCAGGAATGTAGGATCATGGTTTAATTAATGAACTTGTTGACTGTTGTGGCCGTGGGTGGGTGGGGGTTGGTATGTTGGTTGAAATGTTACTACACTGAGTCCTAAACCACAACCACTAGTCTGCTCCACCTCCATGAAGAGCTGGAAAAAAATTTAACTTCTAACTTCTGCTCTGTTAGGCTCATAGATCAAGTTATAGACCACCCACCCCCCACCCCCACCCCGACGAATTAGTATGAAATTTCTTTTGATTTTTACACCAAACGATGTTTTGTGTGTCGCATACATAGAAATGTTCTAAACACTCGTAACATTTTTTACATTTCAATCAAAAAATGCACAAATTGCTCAATCATTCCACCCAATTGTTCACCACCAGCAGGCCACAAACACCTCAGCTGTCATGTCTGCTGTCAGGAGTGGCATTTAATCTCACTCCCTCTCCCTCAGATTTGTTGTTTAGTCAGCAGTGGGATCACTGTGCCCGTAAACAAGCCTCAATTAGTACAATGAGTGCTAACGTTAATGTCCCTGTCACTCTAGTGCTCTATAAAGACAAACGCTCCATCTCCTCTTGCTCTGGCTGCCGGGCCCAGATGGCTGGACATTTACAGGCCAATAGTCTGAGCTTCTCCAGCTACACTTCTTACATACTGTATTTCCCCAACGAGAGGCCACAGCTTATACATTGATTTTGCAAAGCTGGTATTGGGTGCCGCTTGCTTTAATGGGGCAAACTATCTAAAAACATGAAATCACATTCACTAAAAGTATAATTCAGTGCACAAAAAGACAACATCCCCAAAGGATTAGTTGAATTTAAATGTACTGTAATGAACAGTTCAAAAAGCAAAAAGCATGTCAGTATAAAACGCTTGCCCCATGACTTGGAGGAACGCTAGCTCGGCTGAGTCGCAACGTCACTAAGGGTAACTCCTCAACTTCGAATGTGAACACCCGTGTGAGTCTCAGCCAGTGCAGAGACTGTGCTCTCTTGCTCTTTAAATCCATTTTCCACACTATCCACCTGCTCCACACACTACACAGTCCATTACGCATTGCTCCCCACACAACACACCACTGGAAACCAAAAACAAACAAGTAGCCAGAATTAGCATCAGTTAGCCTAGCCGTCATGATAGTCAAAAAACCCTTTCTTGGATGTCATGCAGCGATGTCAGTCATTTGTCTACATGTAGTATTCAGTATAAAATTAGCAACACTGAAATGCAAAAATGATTAGGTTTACCTTTCTTCAAATCGGAAGCTTAAACGTCAGTTGCATCCTGTGCTGCTTTTCTGTCGCTAATGCTGGACACACGTTCATATCGGATATTACTGAGGATGCCTGGAGCGTAGTTCTTGCATTATGGCATGATATCGGTAAGCTCAATATTTTATCAATTTTAATAGTGTTTGCTCAACTACGGTATAATGTCGCTATCCGTATAGAGTTGCAAAGGTCTCCAGGGGCGTGTCAATTTAGATGTTTTCACTTCAGGTCGGTAAATTTAGTAACACTGTGGCTAATAACATGGGGCAGCTTATTTTAGATTTTTTTAAAAATGAGCATTTTCTGCGGCTTATGGAATGGTACGCTACACTCTTTCCTGAATCTGATGTTTTAAAACTACAGTTTTTTAATACACCGTAAAAAGGAGCTAAATAGTCATATCCTCAGATTATTAGCCAACATACACACTCCAAAAGTCAACTTTCTAGCTTGCTAGCTAGTCAGACACAAATGGGTCAATGAAACACTTGTAAAATGCTTCTTTGCTGGCAGGAAACACTAACAAATTGTCTCTGCAATGGCAGGAAACTCATCGTTGGCACTTCATTCACCATTAGACTTACTATATTCCTTAACTTAAATTAAACATTTACCACACATACACAAATATAGTCATTAGCCAGTGAGGCTAAATAAATTAGCAGGAACACTTCCCATTTTGTTGGGTTTTTCTAGCTTTTTAAAATGTTTTGGTACAACTTAATTTCTTTGTCAGTGTGCTACAACTTAGCATATTATAAAGAGAGTCAATATCAACATCCTACTCTTCTGCTAACTTTCCTTTTTACTCAAAAAATTAAATAAAACCCATTTCTGAGATTTAATTTGTAATTTGAGAGTGCCAGAGAGCCTCTATCAATCTGGGAGACCATTTTTGTTGACTGTTTGGAATGGTTTTGAGTTTACTGGGAGCTTTATCCTCTTGTCTCGCTACCTCTTTTGCTATTTCGCCTGCCTTGTTCATCTCAACAAAAATTAAATCAATATTCATGTTATTGTTTATCCTTTTGGGTGTCAGGGAGCCATTATCAGCAGGAAGGAAACTCCCAGAACTCCTGAGAGAGGTGGCATTTCACCTTACTTCAGGAAGAATGCCAGCAGCTTCCCATTTAACCTTCTTGTGATTTTTACAGTCAAATCTTTCAGAATTTAAAGACTTTTTAAGCTAAATGAGTTTCCATATGTGCTAAGAGAGAATACGAAAAGCTACAAATCCTAATTAACACACTGTTTACACCAATAAAACTAGAGGATTTAAGCTAAATAGTGTTTAAGCTAAATGTACACAAAGAATTTATAGCTAATGAAATCTTTACAAATATGTTTTGTCCCATTAAAGAGAAAAGTAACAGAAATCGAACATGTACCTTCTGGAAAGTAACGTGTCTTCTACTCATGAAACCAGACCTGTCTGAATGAAGCTGTTCATTAGCAGACCACAGGCTTAGCCTCAGTATGGAGCTCCAGAGGAAGCCTGCTTCCTGCTGCTGGGTCCTGGAGATTATAAACTGCACCAGTCGATCAATAGAAGTGATGGCAAGCCATCGGAGAACCGTGGAGGTCATCGATGAGCGTCCAGGGCTGCTGCTGGCGGGGGACATCCGGTAAGACTGCCGGCTCCATAATGAGGCCCAGCTTTAACACACAGCTGGGCCCAAACATTCTGACCACAGTGGTGAATATGGCAGGAGGTATTGATTTGGTTAATGTGGTTTGTGAGTGCTAATAGAGGCTACATGCCGTTCAGAAGGCTGAAGTGTGAGCAAATACATTGGTTTGCACAATGCTTCCTTCCATACCGTGAGTGTGTCAAAGAGAAGGCCCAGTCTTTCCAAAATATGACATGATCATTGCAGTATGATAGAAAAAACCACAAAAGCTCTAATCAGCTGTTATGTTAGAGAACATAGTAAAAAAGTATATTATACAGCAATCAGCCATTACATTAACACCTCTGTCAGATGAAATGAATAACATTGACTATCTAGTTATTTAATTACAGTGGCACCTGTAATGGGGGTGAGATATATTAGGCAGCAAGAGTTCTTGAAGGAGCGTAAGGATCTTTGGCAAGGGCCTTGTTGTGAGGACTATACCATCTCCAACACAACAGGTCTTGTGGAGTGTTCCAGGTGTGCAGTAGATCCAAAAGTGATCCAAGGAAATAGAACTGGTGACTGGGTCATGGGCACCAAAGACAACCAAGGCGATGGAATGAAGGCTAACCTATTTGGTCCAATACCACAGAACAGCGATTGTTGCACAAAATGTTAATGCAGATAGAAAGGAGTCATGAGATAGGTGGTGTTCATGTGGGCTGAGGCCCAGCTTGTAGTTGAAACACCTGCAACAACCCAAAATCAACATACGTTCTTCTCTAGCTGTGTTCCGTAATCTCAGATAGACTTGCTAATGTGGTTTCTGACACTGAATGACATACTTATCTATGGAATTAGGAAAAGAATGTTTGGTTTGAAAGGCCTTTGGGTTTGGGGCAATTGTATTTGCTGACTGGTGGGAGTGGTGGCA
This sequence comes from Lepidarchus adonis, assembly GCA_037576955.1. NCBI lineage: Eukaryota > Metazoa > Chordata > Actinopteri > Characiformes > Lepidarchidae > Lepidarchus > Lepidarchus adonis. The sequence continues at coordinate 13,833,380 of JBBIGC010000020.1, forward strand.
CTCAGATATGTTGGGTAAAGACCAGTGGTGGTCACATTTGCCAAGCAGGGGGTGTTGATAATAATGGGACCAGAAGGTAGCAATTGTAATAGTTGAGGGTTGGAGGTGGTAATCGTATTTGTTGAGGTGGAGGGGTAGTGTGGCGTGAGAGTGGCGAATGTGTTTATCAACAGGGGGTCCGGGGATTGTGGATGTATTTGTGGAGATGGAGAGGGTGTTGATTGTGTTTGTTTGAGACTTCGACAAATGTAGCTGGGAACATGGATGGCAGCAGTAGCCATCATGAGGCCTCCACGTTGTTGTGCTGCTATTGTACATGGTTGAACATGCAGGCAGTTCCAATAAGAAGATAAAACTTCACCTCCAATAATCCTTTGCCCATTCTTCTCCAACAGTATGGACAGCTAGCGATTAGCCCTGCGGCTGAAGCTCCAGGAGATTCACCTGGCCTTTCTGCGATCGATGCTCCAAGACTCCAGAGCTACTCCAGTCTTTTGTCTCAGCTTGGCGAGCAGAGAAAGAAGAGTTTCAAAATGGCTGTGTGTGTGTGTGTATGGATCGCAGGGCAGGAGTGCCCAGGTCCAGTACTGCAGTGCTGCCAAAGGTCAGCTAGCTGCTGAGAGACATGAAAGAGCTCCTATGAAGGCCCAGCAGGGATCCACACCCAGGTCACCAGTGCACCAGAGAGGCTCGGGTCAATAGCACCACCGTTTCAAAAGGGTCTGCATCCGTCGAATCAATGTACGCACAAAAAGAGCAAATGGGGAGATCAAACCAGGGAAGACACAATGATGGCTTTCCGGTGTCCCGTCTCCACGCCCTGAACTCTCCGACCTTAGCCGTCGAAAAGAGGAATAGGATGGGTTTCTTGACCTTAAAGACCAACACGCAGCACAAAGATACAGCAGAACTGTATACAGATCATGGGCACCTCCCAAAATGTTTGTTACTTTTCACTTAAAGGTGGTTTAAGGGATACCGCCTTAGTCCATACACACCAATCAGCCATAATATTCACACCACTGACAGATGAAGTGAGTTATATTGACTCTAGTTACTTCATTTGGGCTAGAGCATCTCCAACACAGTAGGTCTTGGGGAGTGTTCCAGGTGTGCAGTAGTTGTTACCTACCAACAATGATTCAAAGAAGGAATACTGAATAACTAGGTTATGGGCACACAAAGCTTACTGATACATGTGGGGAGTAAAGGCTAGCCTCTTTGAAGCTCACATTGAACAAAATGTTAATGCTGTCTCTGATAGGAAGGGGTCAGAACAGGGGTCCTGGAGAGGCTGGTGACTTCCCTTAACAACCACACCATCCAGGTTTAGCTGAACTGCCAAACCGGCCCTCAAGGACCACTGGTGTACAGGTAAAGCAGCCTGCTTTGAGTTCATGGCTTTCTTGTGATGTCACAGACTGTTCATCCTGGAGCCTATCCCAGATGTTTATGGGTGCAAGGCAGGGCTCACCCTGGACAGGTGGCCAACCCATCACAGAACGACTGACGGCCATTGTTGCTGTTGAAACAAATCTTGTATCTCCATGTTTGTCATGTTTTATGTTTGTACAGAAAAACGCCAGCTGACTTTTACATTGTGTCAACATTTTATGATGTATGTGCCAGCAGGTACGGTTCTAACCTCACCTAGGTTTCTGTCGAAAGCAACAGCAAGATATCAGTCTCAAACGCAAAAAAATATTGGAAAATGGTCGTCTAAATATGAATGATGGCTGTTTTAATAAATTAAACAGTACCTGGCCATAAGGGAACCAAAATGTGACAACATGCAGCAATGACTTGGGCCTGGGATTATTCCTGAGGTCAGTGTCAATTAGTTTCGTTTGATGAAATCTAAACTCTTTTCTGTTTTTAAACACTAGCATTGCTAGCGCTTCTTCATGCTAGCCTTTCGTCTGATCATTCCTGACGACTATATTTGGCAAAGAGATGATCCCTTAAGCCTTGCCTTTGCTGTATTGACGTTTTGTGCCCTTTTGGCGCTTCCCTGCCGCTCCACGTTTCTCCCTGCTGCGGTTCTATCGGACTCTGAGGCCTGCGGGGTGTCTCCGTGACACTGACGGGCTAGAGGGCAGGCATTGTGCCCCACAGTGTGGGCCTATAGACTTCATCCCATACAGCATGAAGGCCGCTGCACAATAACTGCACATTTCAACGGCAGTCAGTTACTGCAGTGCTAGCAGGCAGAAAGCCATCAAAGGCATCTTCTCACCTTTCACCTGACATTGTGTACTAAAATAAATATACCGAAATGGTTCTCTGGATAAGAAGAACTTTGAAAGAAAGAAATACGGAGCACTTTAAACATTTGAAAACCTTTAGAATATTTTATTAACATTCAACAGTTATTATCTTGCCCTACCGAGCATCCTTGATGATCTTTGTGGGTCAATTACTCCTGGGGAAGACAACAATTGTCTTAATTGTGCTATTTGTACACAGGCTGTCTGACTAACACTTTGAAGATGGTTCTGTAACCTTTTCCAGCCTGATCAACATTTTTTTTCTGAGTTCCTCAGAAGTCTAACTTCTTCATTTCCATATGCATGTGTTCTGAAGATCACACTTTGATAAATCCCAGGTCTTTAAGGTTGCCATCCTATTGACTGTAAACGTCAGAATGTAATTTGACCTTCAAATCATTGAATCAAATCAAATTCTAATCCCTGAGGTTCACATACTTTTTCAACTGTAATATTCATTAAATTTTTGTTTTATTTGTTAATTTGGTTTCTCTTTATCAGTAAATTAGTCCATAACACTGACCACAATCATTCTCCCCAAGCTCAACTAATATGGTCGCCATATTCTTTGTAGCTCATATCTCTAGAGAAGTACATTTATGGATGAAAAACATTCTGCTTTCAGTGTATCATAATCAGCCATAAGATTAAGACCACCTGCCTAATATTGAGTAAATCACGTCATGCTGCTGAAACATCTCTGACTGTGGTTCTGACCCCTTTCTATCAGAGCAGCATTAACATTCTGTACATCATCGCTCCCCACGTGCATCAATGAGCCTTGGGTGCTCATTCCTTGGATCACTTTTGGTAAGTACTGCACATCTGGAACACTCTACAAGACCTGCCATCACAACAAGACTTCTGCTTCCAGCATGTTGACTTCAAGAACTGATTGTTCAATTGCTGCCTCTATCAGTAAATGTCTTTGTTTTTATAAAAAGAGGGAATGCTGATGTTAAAAGGAGATGATGGAGCAATACTGCTAAGAAGCATCTTTGTGTAATCACTCACAGATTGCTTAGCGACTGCAGCTGTAATAAAACACCGTAACCATTTTTAATGAGACAAGGCAGAAAAAAAAGGAAAGGGAAAAAAAAAATATGAGCCCGTCCCAGGAAAAAAGCCTGACGTTCAGACAGACCAATTCATTAAGCCTGTGGCCTGTCAATAGCCTGTTCATCTCCGCTATCACAATCTCTCTAATGGAATTGGCCAGCGTCAGCTTGCCGGGCCGCACGCCTGCATTAACACAATGGAAGGTGCAGATATATTTCCCTCACTGGCTCCTCGCACTGTCCCATGCCTATAAATTATGAAATTCAGAAGAGTAAAGGTCAGGGGATGCTACTGTGTGTGTGGGAACATTTCATGTTCGCCTCATCGATCTCATTTCCAGAAGTTTATGAGAACAGAACCTGTTTGTTTAATTGAAGCGCTCAGCAGTTCCACACAAGTCTGAGGGAAAACGTATGCGAATAGATGGCCGTCTATCAAGATCAGCCATAACATTAACACCACTCCCCGTTGAGGTGAGTATCTATTTATTATATTACAATGGCACCTGTCAGGGCTGTGGAATATATTAAGCAGTTTATGAAGTTGATGTACTGGAAGCAGGAGTGCAAGGATCTGAGCCACTTTGACAAGGGCCTCATGGCTAGAGCACCTCCAACCAAACAGAGTGTTTCAGGTCTGCGGGTCTAAATTTCTCCAAGAAAGGACAACTGGAGAATCAGCCACAGGGTCATGGGGACCCAAGGCTCACTGATGCATGTGGGGAGCGAAGGTTAGCTTGTCTGGTCTGATCCCAAAGAGGAGCTCCTGTTGTACAAAATGCTAATGCTGGCACTGATAGAAAGGGGTCAGAACACACGACTCAATATTATGCAGGTGGTCTTTATGTTATGGCTTCACTTCCTGGTCAGTGTGGGATGAGTTTCGTCTAGACCAATCGCCATACACTTTGATCTCGACCAATCACTGTACACTTTCGTCTGGACCAATTAATGTATATTTTCATCTACACCAATCACTGTACACTTTCATATGGACCAATGACTGTACACTTCAATCACCATACATTTACATCACTCATGATTCCTCTAGTGCCGGGTTTCTCAACCACTGGGCCATGAACGCCTTCAAAAAATTGGCCTTTGGTCCGTACAAGACTGCAGTAAAGTTAATATATCCATACTTTAAAGATGTCTAATCAAAAACCTTCAAACAGAAATAAAATATGTTTTTAGAAGCTACAGTTTAAAAGAGTTCAAGCTAATTAAGATAAAGGGAATACAGCCATTATATGGCCACACCTTGAAAATTAATTGACGCATATGTTTGTTGACTTATCACATCAACTTTTTTTTCTTAACAAAAACTGTAGATGATTTACTGCGACGATATTGGCTTTAGAGTAATTATAGACCATGCCTAAAATATTGATTGACACATAGCTTTGTAACCGTTTATCAGATCAAAATGAATTTAATAAATTTTTGCCTGCATTAAGCATAGATGAAGTATGCCAAGTTTAATTAGTATCGGATGAATGGAATTGAAGGAGTTTGTTTTGCTTTGGCATAATAAAAATAACAATAATAACAATAATAATAATAATAATAATAATAATCATAATAATCATAATCATAATAATAATAATATTTTGAGTAAAAACAATAGGGTTCCTTCATGGACCCTAAATAAATCAAAAAGAAATTGCTCAGCTGGGGCAACATCATCAATTCGAGTCAACGTCACTGATATGTGAAGGTGAAGGCAACATAGTGTTCGAGACACGGAAAAGTTTCTTAAGGTTGATACTGTGGTAAACAAAAAGAATTTAAAACATTTTTAGAAAGTATAATGCAGATTACATTATATATGTGTTTGACAGGTGAGGTAACGACACCGAGCCCAAAGCATAGTGTGTGAAGTGTGAATTAACACTTTCCAACGAGGTGCTAAAACCATCCTTTCAGGAAGAGGTCAGATTGCCAACTGATTTCAAAGTTTTATTAGACAGAGGAAAAAATTACAGTTACAAGTTAAAGTTGTGGAAAAGTCATAATTCTCCTGTTTGTGGGATCCTGAGAGAAAGAAAGAGAGAGAGAGAGAGATGAAGAAGCGTTAATACAAATAGCTTTATAACCTTTTCCAGACAGATAGAGCTCAATTACTTTCTTTCTCATTTGTTCCTGAATTTCTTTTGAGCTCGACATGTCTAGCTTTTGAGGATCTTTTGGTTTTCTTCTACTATTTTAACAGGGGGGTCAATCATTCTGTCACACAGGGCCATGTAGGTTTGGATTTTTGCTCACTTTACTTGTGTTGACTTTGACTAATATTTAAATTAGTTTGAAGTGTGACAAACATGGAAAATAATAAGAAATCAGGAAGGGGCAAACACTTTTTTCCCACCGTGACCACAAGACCAAAGCCAGGAACCAATGTAAGGCAACATTGGAGGCCCACTAAGAGTCAGTCTGTCAACCATCCCACCTAGACTGGAATGACTGGAGGCAAGCTTAACATCACAACAACTCTGAAAGTATTTATTTTAATTTTTTTACACACACACACTACATGGGGAACTTCCTCCAGTAGTTCTAAGTACTATAAAAAAGTTCTTCCAGTTGTAGCCCCTATTGTAGCAGGTGGCAGCTATACTGACAGCCAATCCTGGCCAAGCCATTTTGTAACAGCAGTAGGCTTTCATCCAATCAACTGTCAAGGCACACCTGCAGTCTCTCATTACTACATCATGTGTAATATTTCATTGCTTTTAATTCCAACCCATGTAAAGCAGCTTGTGTTTATTTGCCTCCATATTTGGATGTAATACTCGGATTTCTCCTGTTGCCTCCTTGAGTACTGAAAGTTTTAACATGTACTTCTGTGTGCTTTATGAGGCCATGTGGGTGTTGGTGTGCGAACACATTTTTTTAATGTTTGTTGAAGAGAGGGGTAAAAATTAGATTCACAGAGGCTTTATTTTAATGTGGGAGAATGCAAAATTCTGCTGAGCCATGTTCTAGTTCTTGAAATTAACCTTTTGGTTGATGGGGTTTGGTATTATTGAAAAAAATGATAGACTGGTTTGGCATTATTTAAGAAATCTATTATGGAAAAATTCTGTAGATGATGTTTGGCATTATGGAAAAATTCTGTAGATTATGTTTGGCATTATGGAAAAATTCTGTAGATGAGGGTTGGCATTATGGAAAAATTCTGTAGGTGAGGGTTGGAATTATGGAAAAATTCTGTAGATCAGGGTTGGCAGTATGGAAAAAGTCTGGCTGACATAGAAAAATGTTGGTGGTGGCTGTAAAAAATTGCAGACTATTAGAAAGATTGAAAAATGTGTGGGAAGTGGGAAGTAAATGGAGGAAAGTTTTTGTAGGCAGGGCATTAGTCTGACCAAAAATAATAGCTCTTCATAAAAAGCTCCATATACGCAAACCTTCATGGGAACTGAACTTCATATTCTTCCATCACAACTCAAAACTTTCAGCAAAAACCCAGAACGCACTCAGCATAAAAAACACAACATCCCTCATACCTACAGATGTCTTTGAGTATGTCCATTAAGAAGCACTAAAGATACACTCAAACCTTGACCGGACTGCTCCTCCAAAGTCAAACTGGCCAGACGATGGTCAGTGCCGAACCCCACCTCCCCCCGAACCCTGCAAAAGCCCCGAGCGCCTCAGAAAGTGCTTTGGCTCCATTAAATTAGCCCATAGCCATGACCGAGGGGGATGGGGCAGGGGTATGATTAAGTTCTAGTAAACTCGATTGCTGAAGGCTACATGTAAGATAATGGTTTGATCCGTGGAGGAAGCCAGTTAAAACCAGAATCAATCCAGCTCTAATCAAAACCTTTGCACTGTCCTGCCTGCCCTCCATGGGTCATATGCAATCATACCGACCTGATCTATCACGCAAACATTTCTGCTCTAAATTAGTGCTGGATGGCCTTCATGGCAGGGTCTCAGATCCATGCATTAATGAGATTATGGGATGCTGTTTATGCAAAATTATGTGCAATTCATCTTCGATAATCCAATCGGGAATGGTAATGTGATAACACAAATTATGGCGTCTGAGGAACAAAGCGTATTTCTTAATTTTGCAGCCTCATTAATACTTCCAGAGATGAGTTCAGATAGATTGTTGCTCATAAGTGATTTTTTTTTTGGTCCACTTTAGAGCTGTTAGCAAGCAGCTAGCCCACAATGCATGAAATGACACAAGCTACGTCACCAATACACACTAGAAAGTCTAACACATTTAGATCATAAAGGTCAACCAGGTAACCTTTCTTCTGTCCATTTCTGATGGGTTACCTCCAGCAGAGTTTGGGTTAATATAATGATAATTAGTTAATGAGCCCAAATGCTGTAAAGCAACCATAACATTAACACCACTGCCGTGTGATGTGAGTAACATTGACTTCCTAGTTGACTTTCAAGGGCATAGAGCATCTCCAACACAGCAGGTCTTGTGAAGTGTTGCAGATGCACAGTAGTTAGTACCTACCAGTAGTGTTCCATGGTGGTTCCTAAGTGGTGGAATGAACTTTTAGAACTGCAGAGAACCTTGAATGATTGACTCATCTCTTCAGAGAACCCACTGGTCCAAAACGTAATGTCCCAGACTAACAAACTTTCTCACAACTGCCAATACAAAAATTTGTTGTTAAGATTTTGGACTAGTAGCTCTTAATTTAAGCTTAGATTTATTGGTGTGATGGACAGAATTTCTTTGCTGACTGCAAAGCACATTGTACTTCTCTCTGGATAAGAGCTTCTGCCAAATGCTGTAAATGTAAATTAGAAAAGTGAATTTCTCAAAGTAAATGACAGATTACATAGCTTTTCTAGTTTCCCAGTTCATATTGTGTTTCCAGGTAGTTGCTATGGTGTCCTTTGTGGTTGCTAAGGTGCTGCTGATTGATTGCTGTCTGAGCAGTTGTGATGGTGTCCCAGGTGGTTCCTAGGCATGTTTGTATTGTAGGTGTTTGCTGTGGTATTCTGGGTGGTTGTCAAAAACTGTGTGGGATAGGTTACG
>JBBIGC010000020.1:13848008-13860370 GCA_037576955.1 Lepidarchus adonis
TGTTATGTCAATTCTACATTATGTGACATTACATACATTACATTAAGGCTACATTACATTGTGTAACATTACATGCTTCATTTAAGCTACATTACATTATGTAGCTTTACAATGGATGTTATGTCAATTCTACCTTATGTGACATTACGTATGTTAAATTAAGGCTACATTACAATGTGTAACATAACTACATTGTACGTTTAAGCTACATTGCATTATGTTGCTGTACAATGCATGTTATGTCAGTGCTACGTTACATTATGTGACATTGCAGGTTACATTAAGGCTATATTCCATGTAAGCACCATTACATATAAAGTTATAACTTAAATACGTTATGTAACATTATACTATGCATTATGTTGTAGTAACATTACATGATGTGACATTACAATACTTGTTACATTAAAGCTACATCACATGTTACTTCATAGCTAAAACAAATGGTTACACTACATTATGTTATAGCAACATTATCTTATGTATTATTACGTTACATTATAGCTAAAATACAGTAAGCAATGTAATGCTGTATGTTACACTACAGCTACTTTACGTTATGTATGTAACATTACACGACATTTCACTTTTTAGCTGCATTACACTAGGTCGTAAAACTGTCACATTATACTTTGTTATATTCTATATGTATTACATTATGCTACATTACAATCATAAAGTTAAAATACATTACATGTAACATTGCACTATATTTTACATTTAAGTTGCATTACATTGTTACATTACACTATGTCATGTTCCATTACAATATATGTATATGTCATGTTTTGTTAAACCACATGCTAACTTTTGATTGGCTGTTTCATGAAACACATTGCAGTTGAAACAGTTGCGTCTGCTTTAGCTAAATACTGCAAATATACATTCCTACAATTTCATTTTCACCATGTAACGCTGGCCTAATGCTAAATACTAAGTATACCAGGAGAGTAGCATGTTATATCAGTGCAAAGTAGTGTGTGGTGTGTAGCCTTCAATTTCAGAAAAAGCGAAATGGGGGAAAAAAACCCAACAGAAAATGTAAAGCTGGTATGTGAGCCTGGTGGGCGTCTGCATGGAGGTCAGATGTGGATGGAGAATCCTCTTTGTGTCTCTCTATGGGGGACCACGGCTGAACTGTCCAGAAACACCTGCTCACACAGACGGACACATCCTCATCTCACACACCTACTGCGGCCCGCAGATACGGCCCAATGCCGCTTGTTAATAACTGACCTCAGATCAGCATGTCGTTATTGAGTCGCTAGCCCCAAAAACACTATGGAAAAAGACCAAGGCAGGTCTGAGAACAGCCAAAAAGGGGGGCTTCCTCTGGCCAGGAGGTGGCTGTCACATCCATTTTACAGTTGCAGGGGTCTGTAATTGGGGAACAATGCACAGAGTGATCAGCACCTTTTGAAAGAGAAGCAGTAGGCCCTCCTCACGAAGCACCAGCCTGTCCACAGTCATTATGATCAGATGGTTTGGAAGAAAAAAGCCATTGTAATGTCAACCTCTGCCAACCCATCCCCAAAAAAAGTTCTTAAATTAAAGAGGGACAGAGCTTTTCAGACGTTTATTCAGAGAAGGCCTGGGATTTCTAGGAATTAAAAGCCTGTCCCATCTCTAAAACAGAACTAAAATAAAATATGGTAACACTCCTATTTAATTAATTACATTCTCAAAGCATCCAATGAGAAACTGTGCAGTCAGAACTGTTTTATAGGGAGATACAACCTTGTGTACTCTTTCTTTGGCTGAGCTTTCAGGAGCTGGACTAAAGGCCTTTCATGCTTTATTATCCTCTTAAACCTTCAGCCATTTTTCTTTTTTCCACTCACTCATTTCTTGAGGCTTTACTGTGGACTGTGTGTGCAGCTAAACTTTCCAGATCGCATTGTGAAGGTTTATCCATAGGGGGCGCTGCAACTGATGCATTTCAATACATCGAGACATGTTTGTAGCAATGTTTTGGGATGTAATGTGGTAATATCCCATTGAGTTCAAGCCGTGGCTATGGAGTGGGTTTATTTTAGGGCCGTGACGGCCTAGCGGTTAGTAGCCGACCCTTGTGATTGGAGGGTCGTAGGTTCTGGGCGTCCATAACATGCATCAGATACATTTCAGGAAGTGCTTAAGCTAAAATGATGGATTTTGACACAATAACACATTAGTTTAAACACAAAAGACCATCGTTAAAACATTTTCCTCATTCCTGTAGCACCTTCCTACTCTGTAACTGGGTACTGAGTAATAATGCTTTTTTTGAAACCGAAAATCTCTCCACACATACCGAGCAGAGTCCTGTGCTGCTTCGATGAGATTGGAATCGATACTTTCTGCGCTGTCATTTGTCACGTATTTACAAGGCTGAGAAGCAGTCCATTCTGAGACAAGCTAATCTATCAGTCCAGCTGCTCTCTCTCTCTCTCTCTTTCTCTTTCTCTCTCTCTTTCTCTCTCTCTCTCTCTCTCTCTCTCTCTCTTTCTGTCTCTCACATCGACTCATCTGTCATGACAGATGAGGATACGAGAACCCCTAAAACCAAGCGAAACCCCGAAGCCCACATGTCCCTCCACCTTTGACCATTTGTTTCCTCTTGTTCTGTATCTTAGTGAATCTGAACCAGATATGAATCACTCTGAACTGTATGAAAATGTAATTACTGTTTGACCCAGAGGAACTACAATAACAGCTGTTCTTTGGTCACCACAGATGAGAGAACCTGTGGCCTTTTGCCGTGGAAACATCATCACTGAATAATGTAAAATGCTTCAATAAAAGCAGGAATCTGTTATAATCTGCTATAATGACCAAAGAGGTGGGCATTAGGCCTGAAAAAAGTTCCTATGACACATGACATATATCTACATGAGCCTACTCTTACTATTTCAAAAAAGCATCAGTTATAATAAAGCAATTTTGTAATGCCAAACATAAATAAAACCTCAATCCATAACATTTCCACCACCATGCTTCACAGTTGGTAACAGGTTATTCTTTGGTCTATGCAGCAAGTGTACTTGCTTTGTCCGAACCACTGTATCTACATTTAATTCTAAAAGTTCTAGTCATCGCCTACATTTTCTGTGGCAGACTGTAGTCTTGCTTTAATATTTTGGAGCAATGGTTTTCCTGACATGCCTTCCATGCAAGTCAGGTTTGTTCCTAATTGTAAATGTATGCACTTTCAATTTGGTGTTCTTGGAGACGTCTTTTCACATCTGCTCGCAAACTGGATTTACTGGGGCAGCAGGTCCTGGACAAATATCTGAAATATATGCAATTTAATAATTTTGTAAAGTTCTATCCCCTTGGAGTCCATGAGGGGGCACCCTTTCGTCCTTGCTCTTTTACCTGCTCCCTGCTTCCCCTCTCATTACCCACTTGGTTCCTTCCCCATTTGTCAGGATGTCAGCATCACCTTTGCCTGTGTTGTCCCATTGGTCCAGTCTTCCTGTCAGTCTTCCTCTGTGCTTTCCCTGTGTTCCTATTGGTTGTTCCCCTATTGTGATCTGTGTTACCTGTCTCACCTCATGGCTGATAGCCCTGGTTTGTGTCCACTTTATAATCTTCCCTTTTAATTGTGCCTGGTGCTGGAACATCAGTATCCTGTGTCCTTGTTGATTTGATAAGCTTTTTTGTGTTAATTGATCATTTTTATTGGGTGTTCTTTTTTATATGTTTGTACAGTCTATATTCTAGCCATGGATTTACCACATATTCATATTTATTAGATTAGACTGTTGAATTCTACATGATTTTCATGCTTTTGGGAGCTTGTATTACAGGATGCCTGTCATCTGTCAAATGGGATGGGGTGGTTTTCATTTGTCATTGTTAAAAAATAAAAGCCCTCTGCACAGTCATATTATTCCATCTACACTTAGTTTTGACGTTTTTGTGTGAGGAAGTATTGATATTTAAGTATTGATCTGCCAATATCTACTATATTCCGCTACAGATTTTTTATTAAAGGCCTTGAACTGTAGAGAGATGTGCACCCAGTCTCTAAAACACAATCAGAAACCAAAAATATTTTCCATTTCACTGACAAGCTCAAAAAAGTCTTTCATTCAGAGACCAGAAGAAAACATGATCTTGAGAGATTCACAGCGTACTTTAGTGACATAATAAATTTTTCTGCACGTTACAGGAGACCTGTGGTGCACATTAGTGTGAAAGCCTGGCTCGATTTTTACTCATCCAGCGCAGGTGGACGCCTATGCGTGGTAAAGGATGACCACTCGGATTTGATCAGGTTTGCTATCACTCAGAATGATAAACATGATCTCTCATTCGCCCTCATTATGGCTCCGTTTGCACTTCGCATTCAACCCCATGACATCACCTCCCTCACAGCCCCACGGTAAAGGCCCTCCTGAGATCAGTCTGAGTTTATTTCCACAGTTTTATTTCCAAGAAAAGGTCTGCAAAACCATAACCTCGTGCTTCCACTCACTGGCCCTTTTATTAGAAACCCCTACCTAGTAGCTCCATTATACGTTTGTACAGTTGCACACCTGGAACACTCCATGTTGGAGGTGCTTGTTAAAGAGCCTGTCTCTCATGCTTCCAGGACATCAACTTTAAGAACTAACGGCCTATCCCATCCCACTGACGGGTGCCAATGAAGTTACTAGTTTGTCGATGTTAATCACGTCACCAGAAAGTGGTCTTAATGTTATGGCTGATCATATATAAATATTGATAGAATTCCTCTGCTAGTTGCAATGATCAATAAGTGAGAACTAGAGGAAACGAAAAGACATTTCAGCGTCTAAACAGAGCATCCGAATCGGTAAATAAGGTCCACAGGCCTGAGTAAGCTGCTGTGATGCCATGGGATTTGGTCCGTGAGTTCCAGTAAGTGTTATATTGGAAGAAAGGGGGGTTGAAGATGGTTGGGAGGGAGGAGGGGGAAAGAAGACATTAGAGAATCCCCCATTAACGTTAGTTAAAGGGTCACATGACCAGCTGATGGTTTCACACCATTCAAACGAGGGGGCAGGTGGTTTCTGGTTCTTTTCCGCTGTTTGAGCTGGAACATGCCCCTGGGTGTCTTCGGGGGGGGGGGGGGGGCAACAGTAGCTTTTCGTCATTACTGACTGAGCGAAAACCATCCGGGACTTAAACACAGACACAGTTGTTGCACGATTTACAGGAAACTTCGGAAAACCGAACGGGACTGCCCTGCCAGAAAAAAACGGCCTTGAGTAGTTTTCCTAGAACAGGCGTCCATTAATAATAGATCGGAGGCTGACATTCTGAGCCCCGTGACGTATAGATTTTTCCCGTTGACGTGAGCGTTGGGTCGGCTCATGTTGTGAGCTTAAGAGCCTGTGGTGTCAAGAAGGAGAGCGAGAGAGAGAGCGCTGAATTTTAAATATCGCCCATTGATTGACGAAAAGGCATATGGCGGCCTTGTTAGGACAGCGTGTCGGACAGGCCGGACCACGAGGCCCATCTCACCCTGTGTCTCGGAGCGAAGCTGGCAAGTCCTCTGCGAAATGTTTAAAGTTCAGCCACGAACCGACTGACTGGACGCTCACAAACACGGCGGATGAAAGTCGCACCTAAAGCCTGTGGGAGGCCCGCCGCCAGGGCGACACCATTCAGCGTGGGCCGTGGCATGAGGGGACAAGTTTTCTCCATTTAGGAAAATCGATTTTGTCCACGACATGTGTATCGTCCCTGTTGTGATAAAATGTCACTATTTTATAGATCGCTAGGTCTACCCACTTGAAGCAGGACCTTAACCAAATCAGCAGTGCCATCAGCCTATAGATGCAGTAAATATTGCGTGCACTTCTCAGAAGGTTAGAGGTTAATCTAATCGGACAAATGTCTCTTTGTTTGGATACTACATCCACGAGGTCATTACGAATCTGGGATCTGAAGACCCTTCGCTTTAACAGAGATTTGTAGAATTCCCTTGAACTTTGGCAATCCTACGCACGCATTTCAGGAAAATGGATAACTCCATTTGTCTTTACCTATATATTTATGGCAATTAACCTTATATGAGAGCGTTTAGTGCAGACGTAGCTACTGACCCCACAGCGCTATATTGAAATGTCACGGTTGGGAAAATGTCAGCCAGTGCCGTAACAGCAATGATGCACTCCGTCATCTGGGAAAATTGGATGGTTAGACTGACTTCGGGCCGGTCGAGTTTGTTTTAAATGAGCCTTCTGAAGGCCATATCGCTCTTCTCCACGGACAAGTAAGTAAGAGGCCTCTGTCGGCTGGTTGAACCCCACCGCTGGTTTCACTTGACCAAGCAGGTGAGGTGAGGAAAATCAAGAGGCTTGGGAAGCTCTCGGCCACAACTGGCATAATGGACAAAAAGTTACCCTGAGCTAGCAAGTCCAATAAAAGCCAATTACCCACAATCAGGCGGGAAAATACTTCACGGGCAATTAATGCAAGCCTCTCTCTCTCTCTCTCTCTCTCTCTCTCTCTCTCTCTCTCTCTCTCTCTCTCTCTCTCTTCCTATCCCACTCTATCCCCCCCACCCCCGACTCGCTTGTCTCTTAAACTGCAAAGTCTTTTCAAGCTGTCATTTGTCATCATTACACGACAATGCAGGCAGCTGTCTCAAAAGCCATTACCAAAATTGCTGGAGATGATTTCTAGTGTCCTCTTCACAGGGTACTGGTAGAGAGAGAGAGAGAAGGAGGGAGGAAAAAAAATCATTTCCCCCAATGGAGACACTTGCCCCTTTCTCGGCAGGCTCTCGATGGCAGCCCCTCATAAAGACGGAGGAAAATGAGACCAATCTGAGAAAGATGTGAGGAGCTTCCTGGGCTCCGAAACTCGGGCAGTCTGAAGTTTCTGCTTGCGTGACAGCAGGACATGGAGGCGACGGGGTAAACTCTTTTATGACAGCCCGGGCCAGCGTCCTGGAGGGCCCCCAACAGTGGCGTTCCTGAATTTCAAGCCTTTTGTCAAGTTTAATGAGCAGGGATCAATCCTTCCAACTGCGTTGTGGAAGTGAAGAAGTCCATCTGAGCTTTGATTTTTACCTTAATCACATGGCGGGACAGGGAAGTAGGCGGCCATGGCCAAAATTGACAGTCCTTTATATAAACTGACAACTTTTGGCCGTTTTATGTAGCTCAACAGGCTTGATCATCTGTAGAATGTCAATATCCACTTTTTCACTCTTTTTTTTCCATAAGAGTTATTCTTTAATGTGTTGTGAAATTACTGAGATTACTGGTGTCACCTTCTACTGATATTGGTCATAACCATGATAATTAAAGGAAGAAATATCGATATTGCCTTATTAATACGCACACAAAAGGGGTGGAGCTACACCACTGTGGAAAGTAGTCACTGGTACACACATGCAGCAATGATTCCCAAAACATTTGGATGCTGTCTAGAATTTAAACTAAAAATGAACGCCACAATTTCCATATTTTATTCATATTAAAACACAGAAAATATATCAAATGTTTAAACTGAGTAAATGCTCTGTTTGGAGGTTGATGGCAGCAACATGTCTCAAAAATGTTAGGACAGATGTTTGAACATCTGGACACTGAGAAGACTAACTGCTCAACTTTTGGGAGAGAAATGTTGTCCCATTTCATGGATTCTAGCTGCTCAGCAGTCCTGGGTTGTCTTTGTCCAATTTCAAAATTTTAATTGTTGTCTGAAAAGAAGATTTTTCCACAGTTTTTGCTGTTTTTCAGTGAAGTGACATTGAGATAGTGAAAAGTGCTGTATAAATTTGACTTTATTATTATTATTATTATTATTATTATTAATAATATTATTGATAATGCAATGCCGTCATCAAAATTATTTTTTGGCTTTTTTGGCTCAATATTTTTTAGAATTTTTTTTCCTCTGAATCGTTTAATGGTATTATGAACTGTAGATGATGACACATTCAAGGTGTTTGTGATTTTATGTTGAGGACCATTATTCTGAATTAATACTGAAATATTTGTAGATTGATTGACCGGCTTTACTTTCGAGAGAATCTGATGTTCTAAGATGCTTGTTTTATGTCCAATCATGTTACTGTTGAAAATACACAAATTATTCCTCCAGCTGTTAGTTCCACTTGTTTTTCCCGCCATTTGTTGCCCCGTCCCAGATTTTCTGCCTCAAATTCAAAACTAATTAATATGTTTAATGTAATAGAATTATTCAACATATTATTTGGATCATGTTGAAAAGAATTCTGTTTCCTTGTTTTTCATCTTTATTTGTGGATGCACTGTTTAGAAGCAGAATCTGAGTGACAGCTATCCAGACTCAAGCACAGCTTTTCCAATGGAGGGTTAGTTAGTTTGGGTTGGCACAACTTACCCGTCCAACAATGAGAATAGCTCTGTTTACACAGATAAGCCATTACAATCAATGGATTCATATTTTTGTAGGCCTCATGCCACCAGAAGGCCAATAATCCATTGAGGCACGAGCTCCACAAGATGCCTTAAGGGGCGCTGTGGTATCTGACACCAAGCCCTGTAAGAGGTCGGCCTCCGCGGTCTGGACTGGTTTCTCCAGCGTATTCCACAGATGCTTGATCGGATTGCGGTCTGGAGAATTTAGAGGGACATTTTGAAGACTTTCTAATGTTCCTCAGTCATTTTGAAGAATATTGGCAGTGGGGGCATCATGATAGTGCTAGCCCTGTCTCCTTACAGCAAGAAGGTCCTGGATTCTATCCCCAGATCAGCCACAGGTATCTTCTGCGTGGAGTGTACACGTTCTCCCAGTGTTTGCATGGGGTTCTCCTGTTTTCTCCCACAGTCCAAAGGCTTATGGTGTAGATTGATTGGCTGCTCTAAATTGCCCACAGGGGTGTGTGTCTGTGTGTGCTGCCCTGTGATGGGTTGGCCTCCTGTTTAAAGTGAACCATGTCTTGGGCCCATAGTCTACTGGGATGGGCTCCAGCTTCCCCATGACCCGAATGAATGAATGAGGAATTATCCAGCTGAAAAAGGCCACTACTATTAGGCAACATAGGTGTTTAAACTAATTAAATTTGCTGTCCTAAACAATAACCGAGACCCCGACAATTGCTGACATGTAGAATAGTACAGCAACTCGTACGTCGTGTTCGATCCGCTCCTTCTCGATGGCGGACAATAAGCTCCGGAGTAATTTTGGAAGCCGCTGACCTTGGCTGAATTTCGCGTCAGTGTTTAAAATCCTCCGCTGCCCGACTCCCTCTTTTGACAGATGAGTCCGAACAAGTCCATCTCCAGCTGGCCGCTCTCTCTGGCCATTGGCCGGACGCTCTGCGGTCAGCCTACCTGCCTGACACCCAGGAATCATGATGAATCGGCCCCCTCCGCCGGCCCAGATTGTTTTTTAACATTTAATTCAGTTTCTTCCTGTGCTTGGATGAACAGGGGTCCGCGTTATGGATTTCTGGCCTAATGTACTTCAGCAGGTAGGAGAGCCGGGGGTCTAGGCAAGCCGGGAAATTATGGAGGCTTGGATCAATACTCAAGGTCACAACCTCCCCATGCCCTATGCCTCTCTCCCCAACCCCCAACACGTCCCTATCGCTCGGTGCGCCCTTTGATTCTGAGATTCAGCCTTTGACCTCACTGCCCCACCCCCTTTACATTTTTATGAAAATCTGATTTACAAGGCAACATTTTACCCCTTTCCCCAAAAAATCTTGTCTGAAGTGCTGCTTGCATGGATGTAGCATTTAGCTTTGAGGCTAATGAATCTAACTGGTAATGGAGGCCTCACCAATGTTTCTAGAGAACAGTAAGTCATCCGGCCTGAGAAACCATGTAAGCAAGTCTTAAGACCTTCAAACTGGTAAAGATAGAGGGCGGTAAGGATGAGAAGGGTAGAAAGGAAGTACAAGTGAGAGAGGGAGAGGGGGGGGGCTCAGTTAGAGAAGGAGGAGTAGAAGAGATAGGTAAAAAAAAGGTAAAACAGAGAGAGAGACGCTGAGTTAGAGAGAGAGAGCGAGAGAGAGAGAGATGAGAAAAAGGGGAATAAGGTTTAGAGGAGTACAAGAGAGAGAGATAAAAAGAGGGAGAGGATAAGTTAGAGAAAGAGAAGAAGGAATAGATAGATAGATGAGTGAGAGAGATGGGAAAGAAGGAAATAAGGATCAGTGGAATACAAGAGTGATGGAGATAAAAAAAGAAGGGGAGATAAATCAGGGAGAGAGAGAATGAGTTAGAGAAAGAGAATGAAATAGAGAGAGAGAGAGAGAGAGAGAGAGAGAGAGAGAGAGAGAGAGAGAGAGAGAGAGAGAGAGAGAGAAGTGGGAAAGAGGGGAACAAGGATCAGAGGAGTATGAGAGAGAGAGATAAAAAGAGGGAGAGGTAAAGCAGAGAGAGAAAGAGAAGGAGAAATAGAGAGATAGGAAAGAAGGAAATAAGGATCAGTGGAATACAAGAGTGATGGAGATAAAAAAAGAAGGGGAGATAAAGCAGGAAGAGAGAGAATGAGTTAGAGAAATAGAATGAAAGAGAGAACGAAGACGTTAACCAACGAGCATTTCTCATATTCAGTCTTTCTTTCTCATTTAGTTTTTCTTGTAAAAAAAAGTACAAAATAAAAGTCCCCTGCACTCTTTCGTTTATCTGCAGGTTTGGCTGTTAATGACGCCGAGCCCCAAAGAAAAGAGAAGTGCAATTATCGTTTGGGCTTGAAAACAGATGGAGAAGAGCGTTTTTTTAGGAATAAACAGCAGAGTGAATTATTTCGACTGATCTTCTGCTCTTTGTCCGAGCCGCCTCTCCTTTCTCCGACTGAGGCAGCGAGAGAATGGAGAGAATAGAGTGAGGGGGTGGGAGAGGGGGCTTCTGAGTGACACTAAACCCGTTAAAACCTTTAGCAATCAGCGTTGTGTTTTGACAATGGCGGGTAAACTATCTAAATTACAGCCCCAGCCCCCTCCACTGCCTCGCCTCGCCTCACGCACATTACTCAGACCTGTCAAACAAGCCTTTCTTTACCCCACACCCTCATCACCATCATCATCATCATCGCCATCATCCTCGTCATCATCATCGACAAACTTTCTCTCTTTTTTCGGTCTTCTCCTGCGATTCTCCTCCGCGTCCATCGCCGTCACAAATTACCCTTTTATTTTGTTGTGGCCGTAAAATTATGGGGCTTGGTGGGGGGAAAATTGGCCTGTGTTTTCTGTCGAGGAAATCAATTTTCTTTCTCTCCGTGTGTGATCAACGTGTCAGAGGGATGGGGGGACGGGATAATGACAGAGTCCACCCCACCCCCACCCCCTCCAAAAATGGCCGCTAATGCATGGGAGGAGGCCCCAAATAACACTCCTGCCTCGACGTCCACCGCGGACTCATGGCCAAGGTGGTGTGAGGCCTGGTGTCATGGAAAAATCTGTCCAGAGGCCCAATTTAGCGCCGAAATGTCAGGAAACGATAGCGGCCCTGAAAGACGCGGGGTGTTCTGTTGAGAAGCCGGTGATGGGTCTTTTGTTTGAGACGTTTGGATACCTTTCAGTCAAACGGCTAATGGGGATAAGATGGGATGGTCCCTAAGGCGTTTTGGTGTGTGTGTGTGTGTGTGTGTGTGTGTGTGTGTGTGTGTGTGTGTGTGTGTGTGTGTGTGTGTGTGTGTGTGCTCTCGTGTTCCAATCACAAATTGAAGGAAGCATACGGAGTGACCTTGGTTCTGGTGTTAATGGTTTCTCTCCCCATTAAGCTGCTGTTTAGACACTGACCAACACGGCCCTGATGGCAGCCTAACAGTGAAGAGCAGTGATTTAGCACAGGATAGTCCTCACACACACACACACACACACACACACAATATCAAGATAATTGAAAATTGTTGAATGATGAACCATCATCATCATCATCTGAGAACTCTAAAACTATAAAGTCCACTTGAGATTTCTAGTCCTGTTAAGACTTCTGAAGCCTCCTTGAGATCTTTAGAAAAATTCTGAGAATTCTAAAGCTTCATTGAGATCATTAAAACCATGCTGAGAATTCTGAAGCGTCATTGAGATCATTAAAACCATGCTGAGAATTCTGAAGCCTCATTGAGATCTTTAGAACCATGCTGGGACTTCTGAAGCCTCACTGAGATCTTTAGAACCATGCTGAGAATTCTTAAGCTTCACTGAGATCTTTAGAACCATGTTGAGAATTCTGAAGCTTCACTGAGATCTTTAGAACCATGCTGAGAATTCTGAAGCCTCATTGAAATCTTTAGAATCATACTGAGAATTTTGAAGCTTCATTGAGATCTTTTGAACTATGCTGAGAATTCTGAAGCCTCATTGAGATCTTTAGAACAATACTGAGAATTCTGAAGCCTCATTGAGATCTTTAGAACAATACTGAGAATTCTGAAGCCTCATTGAGATCTTTAGAACA
>JBBIGC010000020.1:13956184-13979866 GCA_037576955.1 Lepidarchus adonis
CTGGACTGACTCATTACTGCCCCTACAGGTCAACACACAACATTACAGTCTGGACTGACTCATTACTGCCCCCACAGATCAACACACAACATTACAGTCTAGACTGACTCATTACTGCCCCTACAGGTCAACACACAACATTACAGTCTGGACTGACTCATTACTGCCCCCCACAGATCAACACACAACATTACAGTCTAGACTGACTCATTACTGCCCCTACAGGTCAATACACAACATTACAGACTGGACTGACTCATTACTGCCCCTACAGGTCAACACACAACATTACAGTCTAAACTGACTCATTACTGCCCCTACAGGTCAATACACAACATTACAGTCTGGGGTACCTCATTACTGAACCCACAAGTAAACACACATTACAGTCCGAGCTAAAGGTTTGGGAATCAATAGACAAACAAATATAAATGTAATCATATTGAAGTCAATCAAGTGTCGCTTCAAAACGCAAATGTCACTCAGAGAACATTCATTCATCCAAGACCTGAAAGCTGGTGTGGACAAGATTTAAATGTGCTGGTGGTTGACCAGTCATATCAATCCAAGAGCCAAAAAGAGTGCTTAAATTACTATTAATAAATTAAATGAATTTCTTGTGATTTAACATTTCAGACTCACAATCATGTTGACAGGCTGGCTAGCTAAAACTGCTTCTTGAACCAGTTTCTGCTGTATCAGTCAGAGCTGGTGTCACATTCTTGTGCATGCACACACTAACTGTGTTAACTGATGCAAGCACAGTCCGTCAACAAAGGAGAACTAAGAGAAAAAAGCGAAAATCTAATGTAAATTTGTCTTTAAAATATTTTAAAGCTATTCTTTGCCTTTACTCATTTTCTTCTTGCTAGTTAACATTCATGATTCTGAAATGGCTCCATATTCCCTATGAAGTTTGCTATTTAGGTCATAAAACTCCAAATAATGCACTATACACTATTCAGAGGTATTTGAGTTCCAGCCATATGGTACACAGCATCCCACAGAGAGTACACTGTAATATCTGTGTCCAACTCTTCTGACCTAATTAGTGATCTATATAGGGAGCTTCCTCATGATGACACCATTGAAGTCAATTTAATCAGTTACTCATTTAATCATGTAAACTTGAGTGAAGAGTTTAACATGAACGCAAGGGGAATTAAAGGTGTGTGTGTTAAAGTTTAAAGTTTTAGTCCAAATGGAATCAAGCATTTTTCTGATGTTTGTGGCGTCAGGTGAGCACAGATTGACCGTCCACAGTGTTTCTGGATGGTAGAGTGAATTTGGCTGTGCACACTGGCTTTCAGGGCTGCCGTTTGCCTGGCATAAAAAACTCTGCATGTCACATTTCCTCAGAGAGAAGAAACATTGAATATTCTATGAACGTGAATGTAACATCAAATTGACGTCAATCAAGCACTTTGACAAAACGCCCAGGTCACTCAGAGCTCTTTCCCTTATCCAAGATTTGAACGCCCATGAGGACAAGGCCTTTGGTAGAACTTCAGGTCTCCTTAGGGCCCCAGTAAGGCTCAGACCATCACTGCTCATGACCGTTCACATTACCATAATTATGGTAATCGTAGCTGGACCATAAATCCTTTAACTCATTAGTCCTCACCCATATTTCTCAGCTAGTTCTCGAGCCTCCTCCTCACTGACAGCTCGTTGATCTTCCAGATCGCACTTGTTTCCACACAGGACGATGTCAGGGTTCTCGCAGTATGCGTGCATCTGCAGCTGACCTGCACAGGAACAACAAAGAAAATGTGATGTATCTGCAGTAGAGATTCAGGGGTAGTGAGGTGTGTAAGAGCTTGTTCACTGTAAACACAAATGCATTTTCTCCACTCATGAGATTGGACAAGAATGGTGTTAAATTCCCATTCAACATAATGGAAAACCTGAAACATTTGAACTAATGTTCAAAAGTTTAGAATCAATGTTTTAAAATAATTAATGTTCAAAAATAAGGTTTAAAATAAATTCGATTTGGGTTTAAGAAGCATCTCCAATCTCTGTGGTCAAGAGTCCAAGAAAGTACAATGTTCTTTGCTCTCTCGCTGGGTGGAAATACAGGTTACTTAATTGGGCAGAATTTTTTTTTCCAATATTTTCATCAAGAGAAATGGTACCCCCACCCAACCCACCACCCGATCCACCCAACCCACCACCCGATCCACCCAACCCACCACCCGATCCACCCACTGACCAAATCAAGTAGACCTACCAGACTGGAAAACATCATAGGCAGTTTAATGCATACTCCCCTCGCTGAGACTGAGGTGCAACAAAACCCCCAACCTAAGAACTGGAAACGCATAACCACGTCACTAACACCCTTCACTGTGCAGTATGCATCATCATTTGCACCATTTGTTTAGATCTCATTGCGACATACAGTGGAGGAAATAACTATTTTACCCCTTGAAGATTTTGAAATGAACAGTCCATCATTTTAATGGTAGGTTTATTTTAACAGTGATAGAATATTTTTTAAAAATCCAGAAAATCACGTGGCCCCGTCCATCCTCCCATCACTGAGGTGTAGTTGTCCCAAGGGCCTCCCATTTAGTTCTAAGCTGTTACAATAAACCTACCATTAAAATTATAGACTGTTCGTTTCTTTGTCAGTGGACAAACTTACAAAATCAGCAAGGTTTCAAATAATTATTTATTTTATTGTGTATTTTTGCTTATTTTATTGTGCTGCCAATCCCAGAGCTTCTAAACTGTTTTTCTTTAACAATGACAAAATCTATTGTATTCTAAATGCTTCTAGTTTATAAGATATCGGTATTGCAGATTGATTTCTTTGTACTTTGTTCTTTGTTTCAATTTCAAATACTTGGCTTAGCATTTTAAGCAAAAAGTTCATTCTTTCAGGCTTGAGATTTAAGGACTAAATGTAATGTTCCAAAGTCCTAAGCACTGTCTTATTATTATTATTATTATTATTATATTATTATTATTATTATTATTATTATTATTATTATTATTAAACTGCCCCAAATTGTCAATATCGGTTGATATGGGATATACATAATTAAAATTGCAGCACTTGTCATTTGAAAACTGCACTTTTTAACATTGCGATTTCATTCTAAAACCAGTTAATTGTTCAGCCCTATTGCCCACTGCTTATTTGCGTATATTTGCCTATTCCGCCTACCACAGCTTAGCCCCGCCTATTCACAGTTATAAGGAGTGGTTTAGCCTATACTGCTTTATTACTGAGGCAGCCAAATTACAATAGAAGTAATTTACACATTAAAGGCACAGAAACAAAAATCTCTGTTTATCATGAGGCCTAGTTCACATATACAGTGCTTTTTTCTAAAATGCTATGCTACTGAACTGGACTGTTTGTAACCATAAGCAATGCAGAATTTGGTACTATGCCAATGTTAGCTTAAAAAAACGAAACCTGTTCTTTCCTACATGTGTACACATTGAGACCTAATATTCCATATAATTTGATATGAATAACTTTGATATTTTGAGTTGTACAGCATCTCACTATGTTGAATGAGATTTTGGCCGACGTTCTACAACAGTAACTATGAAAGAACACGACTGTGGGTGGAACATAGACAGGCTAACTGAGCCAAAAGTCTAAATATGACTAATAATCTAATTATTAGTCAGCCTTGTAATCCAAAAGCAAACAGCAGCAGAAACAGCAGCATGTGCATGTGTGAATGTGTATGTATCTGTAGTAAACGCACTCATCCAGTTCCGGACATTGAGGAAGCTCTGTTCATTACTCAGGTCAAACAGCAGCAGGAAACCCATGGCATCTCTGAAGAACGCTGTCGTCAAACTCCGGAACCTGTAGAAATGTTCAAAGCAGAGGGCATCATTATTATCATCTTTATTATGAAGTGAAATGGCCTTATCAGCCTCTGGGTTGTTCCATGTTCAACAATTATCTGCTAAAATGGCTTTAAAATGTTTTTCTGAAGATCCACCTTCATGCAGAGTACTTCATTAATCCAACTCTATGTAAGGTTACCCTCTTGAAGTGGCGACACTGACGGGTGAGCACTGATCACCATGGCTGGCAGCAGTAAAATACAGACACAGACTCACATCATGGAATGACCATCCACAATTATTGGCACCCCTGGTTAAAATGTGTTAAAATAAATTCAATTTTTATTGCAGAATATTTTTTTTAACCATTACTAAGAAATAATTATTTTTAATATGATTAAAATATTTTTTGGCATCACTAACAATTGCTATAAAATAAATGTAATTAGTTTATTAGTGTATTTTAGTACAGAGTAAATAGCCTTTTACCTTTTAATAAGTAATTAATGACTTCCTGTTTCCCTGGGGTATAAATATGACAGTACTACTGTCTCTACGCTTCCAGAGGAAGACTTAATTACATGATTAGTTGGGATCAGACGTGTTGAAGCAGTAATAAGTCAAATGTGCAGAGCAGGAGGTCCAACAAGACCAGGTTTGGGAAACAATGTGTTAAAATCAAGCTGGAACAGAATATTTGACATGAAAATGTAATTAAACCTCATTTTAAAGTTTATTTATATAAAATTTTTAGCTTCAGCGACATCCAACAGATTTCTGGAGATTGGTGCACATACTGCAAGAAGACATTTTAGTCTAATATGCCCAAAAATGTTTGTCACAGTTCTCACCTTTCTTGACCTGCGGTGTCCCATAGTTGGATATGTATTCTCTGGCCCCTGCCCGCTGTCCCATCAGCCGTGGTGGACTTGTACACCTTAAAAAGAACAATGACGGTCTGCTTAGCACATTAGGATATTTTCTTGCAGCCAACAATTAATAAAAACAAGCAACCAAGTGGTGTAGCTGTATTTTCATATACTCAGTAAGTGCTTTTGGAGTGCAGGAATTTTTTCCACCTTTCAGGCATTAAATTCAACATTTGTTTATATTTACACAATACACGTTCAAGAGAATTTACAAGTTGCAAAATTCCCTTTTCTTACTTTTCAAAATGTCAAAATTTTACATAGCTTTTTTTTTTTTCTCAAAAATATTTTTATTCAAAAATAATTAGGAGTAAAAGTAAATATTTTTCTGACTTTTCTGATGCAATTAAACATTCCTGTTGTAAAAATTGAACTATTTATTTACAGCCATTTTAAGATTCAGCTATGATTTCTAATAATATTTTGACTATAGTCTGGCTTTACCACAATGTAAAAAGACAACAGGTTTCAAATGGAACTCTCTGCACAAATAAGCAATGAAATGAACTGAATTATTCAGGCCCCTCGGGCTGTACCCTCCCCAGCCAGAAGCTCTGTAGGCAAATTGTCTTGCCTTGAGGTTCAAGTTCTTTTCCATTCCAAGATGCACTCTTTCATGACTGACATCAGAATGCTTCCTGTCAAGCAGGGCTACACTCCAAATGCAGTGTTTAAAAAATCATTTCGAAGAACGATGCCCTTTATTGTGCGTCCACACAGCAGGAACTAAGGATGATTATAGTTTTTATAACACTGATTTGAGGGACCTTTATTACTCCTACTTCAGATTAGCATAAGATTATCATAACTGGGTCAGACAACAATGTCCCATGACTGGTTCAAGTCTACTGCGATTAATCCAGACAAAAGTGTGCCATGATTCAGTCACCATTTAAAGAAAAAACTGGTGTAAAACCTTAACTGTACTAGTATTATCTTTAAAAACTGGGTAGAACACAGGCAGATGGAAAGTGAAGTCCAGGCTTTATTGAGCAGATATGAAACATCATGGGTTTTGATGTGTTTAAACACTAGGATCACAGCAACCACCATCCTCTCCTATGTGGTCATTATACCAGCCATCACCCAGCTTCAGAAGTGGACAGTAATGAAGTACATTACTTAAGTACAGTTTTTGAGTATCTGTACTTCACTCGCGTAGACTTTTCTACGCAAACGTAACTTTCACTTCACTACATTTGAAAGACAAAACCATACTTTTTATTTCACTACATATCAAGGTTGTTGTTACACATTACTTTCAGAGTAACTTCAGAGAACATGTTGATCACAAAGCCCTGCATTTCAAAATAAACTGTACCGCGCACGTGATACCTCACAATGTAAAAATTAGTGTATCGCGAGCCATCGAATACACTACAGTACAGGAAGTGTGGGTTAGATCGCATATCATTAAAAAAAAGCCAATCAACCATCCCCACTGTGGCTTTTGGCAGTTGACGGACATATAGCACAGCCAGTCTGAGACAGATTGTAATAAGAGTCATCACACATGCTCTGTCAATCGCATGAGCTACAGCGAAACTCCAGCTAATAAATCACCTAGTTAGCGGCTTCCAGTTTATTTCTCCTAAAGAAAGGGTCTAAAAATGATTAAGGGAACTGAACCAAGTATGAAACCAAAATTGGACTGTTCATTTAAAAGTAAGAGAAAGAGAGAGAAAGAAAGAGAAAGGTAAGGAACTATCTCCGGACTATGCAATTCCATTTAGTTTAAGAGTTTAAGACATCATCAGGGTAAGGTAATGGCTAATATATAATTTTATCGCATTTTTATTGATGGTAGATCCTTTTGACTTGGTCATATTAAAAGCAGCTTGCAAGCAAAAAAAAAAGTTTGGGCACTCCTGCAATAAATCTTT
Organism: Lepidarchus adonis; assembly: GCA_037576955.1. Lineage (NCBI taxonomy): Eukaryota > Metazoa > Chordata > Actinopteri > Characiformes > Lepidarchidae > Lepidarchus > Lepidarchus adonis. The sequence continues at coordinate 13,962,816 of JBBIGC010000020.1, forward strand.
TACTTTTGTACTTTTAATACTTACGTATTTTTGGAAGCAAGTACTTCAGTACTTTCACTTAAGTAAAATTTGACTGTATGACTTTCTGTATGACTTGATCTCCCACAGTGAATCATCACAATTTTTTTACTCCATCATAAAGGCAAATATGTTGTTACATGAACATATGATAAATGTACCAAGGGAAGCTGCCGTTTACAATGTTTACAGTCAAAAAAGATTCAGGAGTTTAAAATAAAATTGGGAGTATTCTGACGACGGTGTGGTAGAACATTGACCAGTTGTCATAATGATCAATCACACGTGCAGCAGTGATTTAGATCAATATCTTCATTTAATCATGGGCCTGATTACTAGTTTTTGTACATGTCTCAGACATGGAGCCTTTCTTAAACTCAACCTTGCTCTAAGTTTTAATGACTTCTGCTTGTGTTTGCTTTGTAGGAACAGCGTGTTTATTCTTTAGGAGGGAGCACTCTTATGAATTGCTCAAGCAGGGTAAGAGGAGACATTTTTCCTCTTCACTGTTGGAATGAAACACACTATGGAAAAGTCATGTATTACTGTATTACATTGTTTTTAGTGTTTAAAATATCATTTCCAGAAAAGTGATTTTACAAAATGCAGTAAAAACCAAAAAGTTTGATTTATTAATTCTCCTAAACCCTTATTAAAATAAAAAGTTTGTGTTTTCGCTGATAAGTTTTGGAATAAAATAATCAGGTAATTCCCAAGAAGGTCTTGATGAAGCCTTAATAGAAACATGTGTCTCTCTAAAATATACAATTTACATTTATTCGTCAATGGGACCTTCACACAAGTCACAGGACAGATGCTGGATTTTCATCTGTGGCTTACAACATGGTCCATTTCATCTTACTCAACATTTCCCCCCAAAATGAGCCCAACCATGGACTTACCTCATACGTGTTTCTTCACATAGATATATTTTTCCAATCTAAGTCCTAAGCCCATGTGGCAATATATCATAGAAGCGTGCAGTGACTTCTGAGGGCTCGAAGGTCACACATGTTTCAGCAGTGGCCTTTCCCTTCAGAGAAATTCCCTTAATATTTTCACAATACTATGTCTTGTAGATGATGAGACATGACTTCTTTTTCAATGAATGAATGTTCTTTTTAGACTTATTCTCCCATGATGTTGGTAAGCCATCTGTTTGCAGAAACTGAGCTTCTGGTGGATGCAACTTTTATACCCAATCATGATCAGTCCACATGTCACCAGCTCACTTGCTGATTGTGGATTTTTCTTTCTAAAATATTCAATTAACCCTTCACTTTTATTTTGCCTTTGTCCCATGTTGCCGGCGTTAAATTCAACATTTGTTTATATTTACACAATACACGTTTAAGAGAATTTACAAGCTGCAAAATTCCCTTTTCTTACTTTTCAAATTGTCCAAAAAAAAATTCAGTTTTTTTCTCAAAAATATTTGTATTCAAAAATAATTAGGAGTAAAAGTAAATATTTTTCTGACTTTTCTGATGCAATTAAACATTCCTGTTGTAAAAATTGAACTATTTATTTACAGCCATTTTAAGATTCAGCTATGATTTCTAATAATATTTTGACTATAGTCTGGCTTTACCACAATGTAAAAAGACAACAGGTTTCCAATGGAAAACTCTTCACAAATAAGCAATGAAATTCTCCTGAACTGAATTATTCAGGCCCCTCGGGCTGTACCCTCCCCAGCCAGAAGCTCTTTGGTTTTTCAAGTATTCTGTAGGCAAATTGTCTTGCCTTGAGGTTCAAGTTCTTTTCCATTCCAAGATGCACTCCTTCATGACAGACATCAGAATGCTTCCTGTCAAGCAGGGCTACACTCCAAATGCAGTGTTTAAAAAATCATTTCAGAATTATTTTAGCTTCTCCTCTTTTTAATGGATGTTATGTAATTTTATGCGAGGCTTCTTTTTTCCGTTTGGTCATTTGTAATTGCACACAGGCAACTGCGCCTCTCTGGAATCAAACTCTCAATCTTTCGAAGTAGTGATCTCGCTTTAAGGAGCATGTTAAGTAAGATTTAAATAAAAGATCTCATGGTACAGATAAAATTAAACACTTGTATGTGTGAAAGCTTATTTCACACTCCGGCTCCCACGGTTTGAGGGGAAAAAAGGAAACGGTCATGTAGTGGACTCTGGGAAAACACCCGGAGCTTAAAGTCTTTTGCAATTAAAAGGTGCTGTAAATGCACACACACACACCAGCATTGAAGCATCAATATCTGATCTGAATGCAGTCAGGTGGAAAAAATAAGTGCACCCCTTTGAAATTGTTGTTTTTTTTCCAAAATATTGTTTCCCTCTTTAATGTCGTGCCAACAGATAAAGGTGGAACAATGACATTTTCAGTCATTTATTCAATCGATATATGGAGAAAGGAAATATACCCATGGACTCAGGATCTAGTACTGGCAATTTTAGACTGTCCACATTGGCTTGATGACATTTTTGACCATTCTTGCATGCAAAATTCAAGATTTTTCCTCAAATCAATATCTATGGGGTGTAATTATTTTTCAACATGGTTGTACACTGAGGCTCGGATCTAATTATTTATGTTTTTTTATTAAGAGTACACTGGATGCTGAAAAGGTTAATATGGTGTGAAAGATGCCTATTCAATATATTATGGAATTTAGCATTTCCCCAATTATCACAATTAGCATTTTTTAGGCATTCATTTATTAAATTAAAATAGACCAAAAATAGGAGCTTTCTCTATGAGTCATGTGGGATTACATCTTATCAAACTACAGCATAGGTGGCTGTATTGGACAAGGAGTCACTGGTGAAAACCAATAACAATAATGATTATAATAATCAACCATCATCTTCTACCATTTATTTTAAGTTACATTTGATGATTTATGTTATGCCTTACTTCAGTGCTTACCTTACGTTTCTTTCTTGTTTACTGTTGAGCACTTGAGCATTTCTAATATAAAAGGTGCTGTACAAATAAAATTACTCAAAATTATCACTATTATTAGACATACTCACCACCCGCTTTTCTCTGAAGTCTATTCCCACTGTGGTAATGAATTTGGAGTTGAACTTGCCATCCGTGTACTGGTACAAGAAGCTCGTCTTTCCCACCCCAGAGTCCCCCAGGGCTAGGAACTTGATGAGGTAATCATAGTCCCCATCAGACATAGTGAGACCTGCTTACTGACCTAAGATAAGAGAAGATAAATGTTTATTTGTCTCACAAGTGGGAAAGAAACAAAGAAACAAACCTAAGAAACAAAAATATTTTTTAAAAAATGCATTATTCATTATTTTATCTTATTATATTAGTCAGTATTAAAGGACCCATATTTCCCAATACATTTTTATTAAGACTAATGTATGTAAAACCTTGTTCACTTTTTTAAAAGCATCATTCATTTCATAGTACATATACAGTTCACAGCCACCGATTCTGCAAGTTGAAATCAAAAGGTCTATAATGTTCATATTGGTACATTTCAACTGTGAGAGGCAGAATGTAAAACCAAATCCAGGAAATCACTTTGTATGATTTTTTAATTATTTTTTGTATAATGATGCAGAAAATAAGTATTTGGTCAATAACAAAAGTTCACCTCAATACTTTGAACTGTAACCTTCGTTGGTCAAACATTTCACTGTTACACTGTAGCTGGTTTTCTATTCTCTATTGGACTGAGGTCCGGAGACTGGCTAGGTCACTCCAGAACCTTGAAATGCTTTTTACGAAGCCACTTCATCGTTTGGGATCATTGAATACAGAACAACTAATCAGAACAGAACTAATTTACATATAACAGTCTTATAGAACAGTAACAAAAACAACATGGGCTGTACAGGTTAAATAATACTTAATTTTTTTTTTTTTAAAAGTCTTTAAAGAATAAATAAATATCATTAAATGGAAAAAACATTTCTTAAATTAAATAATTATGTATGTCATGAAGTATGTTAAAATTAACTGCAAAAACTCCTTTAAATTATTTGGTCTTGTGATGTCACAACAAATACCGTTAAGGCCTTGGGGGGGCAAAAAAAAAAGGGGGGGGGGGGGTGCATTATTGTCTTTGTCCATTAGACTCACAATAAGAGAAAGCTGGAGAAAAGTTAAACACATGAATAGCAAGCAAACCTATCACTGCTGACTTATTGAGAAGATAAATATTAATCATTCTTAAGGCTCTAAAAGGAATACGGACGTTTGTTTTATTCCTAGATGCTCTAGCCAGAGTGAAGGTGCTGAAATGCTGACAGGAAACTCTAAATCACCGACTGAGTGAATGTCAGCCATTTTTAAAAGCCATCAGTCTCCATGTGTCATAAACAGGAAGCAAAAAGGCTCTTACCACAAAAGACATATTCAATCACACAGTAAACATGAAATAAAGACCAAGCTGACACCCCACCCCCCTCACACGACCCACAACTCCAGTGGGATAAGCTGAGGAATGAGGAAACGAGGTGGACAAACCGGCCTCCTGCATATGTGTGTGTGGTCACGCCTCGAAAATAGCTCTAGGTGAGCTCGACAATCAGCTGTATTGTTTTTCATTCACAGCTTGTCATTTTAATGCGAGACCCTCTTGGGCTTTACCTGCCATGTCATCTGAGGAGGCTGCTGAGGAGAAAACCTGCCAGGCTCACTAATGACAGCATCCAGCTAGTTTCAGTGGACATGGGATGGACAGGAATGAAGCTTTGGAGGCACACTTGTGCATATTTTATCACTAGAAATTAACATTAGAACGTGGGTGGGCCTGGATGGCCAGGTTCAAGCACAATTTGGAGGTTTACTGAGTGTGTATGAAGAAGGGAACTGCCAAAATGGTGGACACAAGCCCTCTTGGAACAGATTTGGGCTCCCCTGCTGTAGACCAGCACAGTTAGTGATTGTGTTTTAACTAACTAGCTAACAAGCTAACAAGCTACATGGGCAGTTTGCATGCAGCCCTCAGCTAATATATCACAATGACATTATTGATAATCATTCATGAATTCTATAAACTGGGTCAATTCTATACATCAGGGTCAGTTCACATCTGCACCAAAAGGAAGCAATAAAACACAAATTTCGGTATAAAATAGCATTAGCATTAGCATTAAGACCACCTGCCTAATATTGAGTAGATCCCCCTTATGCTCCTGAAACAGTTCTGACTATGGTGCACCGTATTCTGGCCCCTATCTATCATGTCCTTCCTTGGATCACCTTTGGTAGGTACTACCTGCTGCACACCTGGAACTGTCCACAATACATGCCGGTTTGGAAATGCGTATTTACATATAGTGTTTGTGATGTAGTTTTCCCTACGTAGCCTGTCACTGTGACTGACAGGTCTACCCTCTGATGTGTGGGAAAAGCTGGAAAGATTGAAAGATGACGATTCAATTTACCAATTGGCGAAAAATCAGTAAGTGATCACAAATCTACACACACAGATCAGCCAAAACATTAAAACTACCTGCCTAATAATGTAGATCCCATCATGCTGCCTGTTTTAACACCTTTTTATTGAAGACAGCATGCATTTTTTTAAGGCTACAGTAGCTATTCCAGATGCCCTAGCCTTTGCTCCTCATACACATCATGACCTTGTTGCCAGTTCACCAATTGCCCTTTCCTGGACCACTTTTAGTAGCCATTAACCACTGCATACCCCCAAAAGATCTGCCAATATGCTTTGGAGCAGTTTTCTAGTCAATCAATGCTATTCACGTTACCCATCAGTGATATTAATGCTGTGGATGATCAGTGTATGGCAATAACATTTGCAGTGTGAACACTCAAGCATTGTGTTCCAGGAATCGGTGCTGAATTTTCAGCTGTAATTACTGAACAAATGTCAACAGTATACTGCAAACCGGGTTACTCCTACTGAGCACACTTCAGGAGTAGCATTCATATGCTCATGTGATCCGTTCTTCAGGACTATCGCCATCTGACAACACATTATACAGAAATAAGTCACAACTTGCTATTCCCCCATTACACTGGGAACATCATATAAAAGCTAAAACACTCCTATCGTACACTTTAATGTTATCGTAACACTTTAGTAATTGATTAAAAAAAAAAATAATAATAATAATGAGGCTGGAAACAAGGAGATTGGAGGTCTAACTCCAGTCCGTGTCTAATCAGACCTTTTAATAACCAATGTTTTATCTAATAATGCAGTGTTACTCTATATTAATGGATCAAACACAAAAAACGTTCATCCGTACTTGTTATTCCCAGAGCTCTTTCCACAAACTATGCAGTGCCAACATTTCTACACTGTTGTCATTCAGGGAAATGACCTCAGGTGTCCTGGACCGGGTCAGTATACTCACCCAAATGCACAGCAATGCGGGTCTCAAAACTGAAAAACAAATACCATGGCTTACAATAGTCCAGATTCTTCGAGACACAGCACTACACATTAGCATTAACCCTGCGACTGTCACACACACACAGAAGAATACCAGGGCTGTTACTGCTGACTATACTAGCAATCAAATAATCTGGTATTGCAGTGCTGAATTGAGTAATCTGTTTGTTTTTGTTTTTAAAGCCAGTAAAACGAGCTTAGCTGCTAAATAACTAATGGTCAGCTTTTCTTAACATGAAGCCTGTGAAACTTACGTAACACAGTTGAATCATTCTTTCTGGAACATTATAAGCAGCTTTACAGTGAGTCCTACGGCGTAGCCTAGCTAGCTGTGATGATTAGCATGTTAGCTTGTTAGCTGTTGTAAACAACATGGCACAGTGATCCTGCTGGTGTGGGTTAGCTTTCTTTCAGTGATGCATGGTAACCTACGGTAACCCTGTTTATCATTCAGTAAATAACCTTTTCTGCAATTATGACATTTAAACATGTTCTAATGAATACCATAGTATAGTTACTGCATCTAAATTCACTGTACTTACACGTCAAATCACTTAGATTACAACCAATTGGGCAGTTTACCTCCCACCTTTGATGAGATTTAAGCTCAGGAAAATGACTGTACTTCCCCAGTCTCTTGTCTGGGCAAGCAGAGGAACAGGATACGTGAGGAAACTCTGCCAGCTGTTAAAGAGGGCTCGGATATGCATGGATTGACAGTAAAGCTCATTCAGCCTGGGCTCCTTCCCAGAGATGGCAGGCATGAGAACCAGTCATATGACTGCTGTATGAACAGGCGCTCACATTCTGGAGCTCCAACATCGCTAAAACCTGCTCGGGACCATAAGCTGCTTAAGAGGCCGTGGAGAAACTCAAGACCACACACCCATAGTCTTATAGAAAAGACTGCAAGTGGTTACATCACCATCACACACATCTGAACTAACCTGAAATGTAATCTGATTGTAGAACTTTGTTTTTCTCCAAAACAGTCTGTTTAGGAGAGTTTTTGGAAGGGGGTGTATTATCTCAAAATGGTTCCTTCACTGCAGAGTACTACAATTAACCTTTTAATCAGCCACTCAGGACAAATTTGGGATCTGGGGTTTCCAAGTGGTGCATTTGTCCAAGTCTTTATCATGTTCAACCAATTTTACAATGCTAGCCTGGAGTTGCCTGAGGTAAAGGAATTGCTAATAATGAATGATGGAAGATAATAATAACCAATATGAAAAATATGTTACTATTTGTTTTTATACATTGTTAGCAACATTAGCATTATCTACAGATTTATTCATTTTAAATGAAAGATGGAGGACAGCATGGGATTTATTGTGCATGTGTCTCAGGTCAGATGCACAATGTTTTCAGATGAGCAGTTTATATATGATACACAAGGGGAGGGTCATTTTTAAGGGTCAACCGATTATCAGCCGGGATGGTTATCGGGGACTGATATTAGACATTTTGCAGATTATCTGTATCATTTAATTTTGACCAGCTCCAACATTGAGTCATTGCAAAGTACGCTAATGTGGCTCCTCTGCTGTTTCTTTTCTCTGTGGCATTTACTTTCAAATTCCTGCTTGATTTAATGTCTCGGACTGGCTACGTGTCAATGCTGAAGCCTTGTTCTCACTCACAACAAACTCATGCTTTATGAAAATACAAGAAGTAGTGAAGGAGAATTCGAGGTGAGTGTGGACTGTAGCTGAGGATGGACAGTAAAGCAGTGTTTTCCCAAATTAAAACATTATATACTTACATACATCTGTAAAACACCACATTTCCATAATGAACAGCCTGCCTGTTTTCTTAGTTCCACTGCTAAAAAATTTCTGCATGCGTATCAGTCCCAAATATCCCTTATTAGCCCCATTAACTTCAATAATCTGTATCAATATTGGCCTTAAAAACACACTTTTCCCTTTCTTTTCTCAAAGTAAGACTTGCCCAATCACTCAGTGCTCCCTTAATGAGTGCGCTAATGCTACCTACCCTTCTTAGATGGCCTAACGGTGCTCACACATGACTAGTGTCAAATTCTCACAGTCACAGGTAAGTAGCTTAATTATGCGGCAAAAACTGCTAAGGAGCAAGACAACGCTTGTTTGGGGTTTTATCACATGCAGAGGCTTTCCTCTCTCCTTACACACTTTTCCCTTTCTTTTCTGGACCTGTTCCATCACTGAGTGCTCACAAAATCTGCATAAATACTGACACTGATGTCAAATTTTCCATTATCAATCATTTTATTGCAAAGTTCTCGCTAAATAGCTCACCATATGTTTCGCTTATGGTAAGTGAATGTAAGAAAAAAAATATGAAACTTTAAACGTATCAGTTATCAGCCCTGTTAACTAATAATCTGTATCAATATTGGAAAAACAATACTGGTTGACCTCTAGTCATTATATTTAACAACGGACTGAATGTAGGGGGTGATCATATACCATCACCCCCACCCCCTGCTGATAAATATGTTTAACATTGGACAAAAACTGGTAGTGAGGACCTTTCCAAACATGGTGGGGATGAAATAGCACTGAAGAAAATGCAAATCCCAAGAGTCCCCATTATAAATGACACATTTTTGGGTAAATAATATACCATATATCTTCTAATAACAGCAGGGTTTGAAGAGATGTCGTGACAAATAGACTTCCAATAGTAGCCCCTCCCCCTTTCACAGACATGCTCCTCCGAGCTTTCACTTTCTACCTCCGTGTTTTAACAGAATTTATTCCCTAAAAGTTATAAAACGGCTTAAAACAAACCTCTGATTTCTGAAGACGGTTATATGAGTAACAAGTGTAATTACTCATTTCTGTCGCGATATCTGAGGTTTATTGACGGATATTAAGCGGCTCTGTTTAAACTTATCGCTGCATTCGATGCTAAACCACTCCCACAATAACAGCAGCCAATCACAGACAAGTACCACCACCGAACAGACAGAGGGATAATTTCAGTCTGATGTTTTATCTTCTGTCTAAATAAATGCATTTTGTGGCGGTAAAAACCCATAACCCGTTCCATCTGCCCCTTTAAAATGTCAAATGTCTTTTGTCTTTCTGTTCAGTGTATGTATATAATTCTTTTCTTTATATCTCCCTTTTGTTTTAAAGTATATGTATAGTTATTATATTTAGTTTTTGTAGTTTATATTTTCTCTTTTTTTCTTTACAAATGCACCAGGGTGGGGGGCTGCGCGAAGCGCTATTTCAATACACTGTGTACTGTGTATACGGCTGTATTGACAATAAAAACCTCTTGAATCTTGAATCTGTTAGAAGAATTTTTTAAACAAACGCCGGGGCTACTATTGGAAGATATATGGTATTTGGAATCATGGACAAACTGCTGCATTTAGTTGCATTGAATTTGGTGGAAGAACAACTGAAGCGCAAACCTAAGGGCCTCACAGTGTCTAATTGAGGATAAAGCCTATAGGAGGTTCACGCTTAATTCCACCGTGTGAGTGAACTGAAGCAGAAGAACCCTCTTCACCTGCTCCAGCCAACAGGAAGTCATACTGAACTCCCACTGCTTTCTACCTCCCAGTCTCTTTCACAGAGCCTCATTCCCCACGTGTGTCCTTTCTTTACTGAAAGAACAGGTGGCTTTCCCCTTTCCTTGTGCACTTTTTCCTTTCTTTTCTTCATCTGCTTCATCAGAGTGCTCTTTCCATAATTGATCGTTTTATTGCACAAGTTTTATTCCAAAACGTTTCTCTTATGGTAAGTGAATGAAAAAAATTTATAATATGAAACAGGAAAAATGGGAATCAGAAGCACAAAAGAATTAATGTGTTTTGAAGTAATTATCAAGAAAAGCTGGGATGTGCTCATCAAGCCAAAGGGTCTAATCAAGGGTTCAGCGCAGTTTGGTAGCTCCCCTCCTCGAACACGCTCATTAAACCTGGCAATTAATAGCAAATTGATCCAGGATTGTGCTCCATACCAAACCCTCCAGGACCAGAGCTGGACACTGATAAAAGACAATGAATTATTCTGTTGACCTTGGCTGAACAACTCTAGTCCCGGAGGGTTAGTGTTCAGCACAGCACCTCCCCTGAAACACATTCACTGAACCTGGCACTTAACAGGAGAGCTGAACAAGATGTGTTTGAGCAGACAGCTCACCAAAGTATGCTGAACACCATCCCTCCACCCCTGTATACTATTCATTAACACATCTCTCACTACAAACACCATCCATATTACTATATGTACCATAGCTTTTTACTGTTTAACATCAGCTCTACCACCTCCTACACTTCTACCACCACCTCCTACACTTCTACCACCTCCTCCTACACTTCTACCACCACCTCCTACACTTCTACCACCTCCTCCTACACTTCTACCACCTCCTCCTACACTTCTACCACCACCTCCTACACTTCTACCACCGCCTCCTACGCTTCTACCACCGCCTCCTAGACTTCTACCACCGCCTCCTACGCTTCTACCGCCTCCTACGCTTCTACCGCCTCCTACGCTTCTACCACCACCTCCTTCACTTTTACCACCTCCTAAACTTCTACCACCGCCTCCTACGCTTCTACCGCCTCCTACGCTTCTACCGCCGCCTCCTACACTTCTACCGCCTCCTCCTACACTTCTATCGCCTCCTCCTACGCTTCTACCGCCGCCTCCTACACTTCTACCGCCTCCTCCTACACTTCTATCGCCTCCTCCTTCACTTCTACCGCCGCCGCCTACGCTTCTACCGCCGCCTCCTACGCTTCTACCGCCGCCTCCTACGCTTCTACCGCCGCCTCCTACACTTCTACCACCGCCTCCTACACTTCTACCGCCGCCTCCTACACTTCTACCGCCGCCTCCTACACTTCTACCACCGCCTCCTACACTTCTACCACCGCCGCCTACACTTCTACCACCGCCGCCTACACTTCTACCACCACCTCCTACACTTCTACCACCATCCCCTACACCACCCCCTACACTTCTACCTTACTCTATACCGTATCCCGTCAACACGAACACTGCTTTTAGGAACACCAGCTCTTAAAGCTAATTGCTATTTAGTCTCCAGCAGCACTCCACACTCTTTAGACAGTTTATGAGACATTCCTCATAATCTTACTGGTTTAACCTCCAGCTATAGTACAAATACCTCTCCTACTCTTCCGGGCTGCTAGCGAGTGTTCCTTCAGTTGTGTTTGTTCTGCACACATGCCTGGGTTCAGCTCCTGCTCTGGTCTGAGGCCATTTTTATTGGTTTAAAATGTTCAATGACCAATAAACCAGAGTTGCCAGACTGGGCAAAATAAATGAGTGGAATTTATCCAAAAATACAAAATGACATACTAATGGGTGGGGACTGCCACAGAAGCAATGATTAAAGACTATTGCAATATTTGGGCCGCGACAAAATATTATTGTTTTGTTCCACACCATATTACATACAGGAGTCTCTGCAGCCATCTTGGTGGACTTCCCTTCCTGTTTCCTCTGCAACACATAACTAGAACAAGGTTTTGCACCATCTTGTGGATGCAATCTTAAAGTAGAAGTGTGTACCAAAATGTGTCTATTAAAGATAAAATAATACTGAACAACTGATCAATGAATATTGAAACTGTGCCAACACACACACACACACACATAAATATATATATATATATGTGCTGGCCATCACCCTCCCAGTGTTGGTGGTATCAAGTGATTGGGGGAGTCCTAGATATTAGGTGGAACAGAACATGATTAAACTGGTGTAAAATTATAAAACGATTCTCCAATCTTCAAGATAGCATATAATAATGTTGTGTTAACAGAAGTGGAGTGAAGGGAACCGAGTATAATGGAAGCTCTGGAGGGTGATACTGAAAGTGAGCAGCACTTGTTGGTGTGTGTGTGGGGGTTTATCTCTGCTGTGTGAAGGAAATGCTATCAGCAATAAAACGTTTGGAACAGTAATATGCAATATTACAAGATGAAAACAGCTTCTGCTTTAAATGAATTGCAATATTGTTTTTTTTCAGTAAAAGTAAAAAAAAGACAGCGTTTGTTCACTTTAGGGTCTCTTTTTTGATTCTCTATCTAGTTTTCAACTAACGCAGCCTTTTGTTTTACGACATCCTAAGTGGCAGCTTTTTCCTTTCAAATTAGCTATCAGAGCAATCACATATATAATTCATTAAAAAACACAATTATAATGTTCGTATTCCATAAACTGGTATTTATCTTGTAGCACATATAGTTTTATTCCCTACAAGTAACACTGACACACATAAAACATGGAGTTTTCCAATAATCCCAGGTCGACCAGTCAATGCATGTGTGGAGTCCTAATTTTGGTTTCTATTTATACTTCAAACATCTCTCAAGCCAATCAGACTGCAAACCCATCAGAAGTCGGGTTTAGGACTCAGTGTGACTGTAAGCTATAAGCATCCAGCTCTTCATGAAGGCGGAGCAGATTTATGGGTGTGGTTTAGGACACAGTGCGACTTTCTATGACCTATAAACATCCACCTTTTCAGGAAGGTGGTGCAGATTTGTGGGTGTGGTTTAAGACACAGTAGGACTACCCCTTTAAGACTCATTTAAAACACAAATATTCAAAGGTCACTGACATTTCACCTTGGTGGCCTGTTCGCCAGCCTGTTGACTTGGTCTCGTCAGCCAGTGGGAAGCAGCTTCCTTGTGGTTAACTCCACAGCATTTGGGTGGTTCTTGAATTTCACAGCGCAACTGCCAGGGGCACATGACTAGTCTTTTGACATCCAGTTACAAACCAGGGCTTCCAACCCCAAAGCTGGTTTGAACGGTTACGGAACTTGAGCTTCACAGTCAAAAGCCTGGCTGTGCAACAACGCTCACGATTTCAGCAGTTTCTAAGTTTACATAAAGGCGAGGTCTCATGAAGCAAGCTGTTCCCAACCAGTAGAACTACCTCCATCACAAAGCTTTGCTGAAGCAAACACTTTGAGACAACTACACTGCAGGCAAGTTCCCATTAAGCTTCCACCTAGATTTTTGTAGTAGTCTAAGACTAGGCCAATAAAGTAAAATATTTACAAATACACAATATTAAAGATGAGATGCTACAATAAAGGCTAGATTTGGAAGTGTATACGAAATATCTCTTGCCTAGTATTGCATACGTCCCCCTCATTCAGCTGAAACAGCTCTGATCCCTTTTTATCAGAGCAGCAAAAACAGTTTGAACAACAGGAGCTTCTCTTTGGGATCAGGTCAGACAGGCTAGCCTTCACTCCCAACATGCATCAGTGAGGACATCTTGACTCTATCTAGAGATCTAGTGGACGATACACTAGATCTCCTTCCTTGAAGCACATTGTCAGTACTAACTACTGCAGACCTGGAACACTCCAGAAGATCTGCTGTGTCCAGTGTGCCCCATAATTATTGGCACCCATGGTTAAGATGTGTTTTTTAGCTTCTAATAAATTAAGTTATCTTATAATATAAGACCACAATGTAAAAAGAGGAAAATCCAACCATTAATCCCAGTGCATTTATTCATTGGGGGCAACAATCCCAAATTAAGAGACAGTTATTTTACATTGAATCATGTGTGCCACAATTATTAGCACCCCTGATGTTAATACTTTGAACAACCCCCGTTTGCCAACAAAACAGCATCTAATCTTCTCCTATAATGTTTCACAAGATGGGAGAATACAGAAAGAGGGATCTTCACCCATTCTTCTTTGCACAATCTCTCTAAATCATCCAGCGTCCTGGGTCCTCTCCTCTGCACTCTCCTCTTCAGCTCACTCCATAGGTTTTCAATGGGGTTGAGGTCTGGGGACTGAGATGAACATGGGAGGAGCTTGATTCTGTGTCTGGTGAAGCATTTCTGTGTAGATTTGGCCACATGTTTAGGGTCATAATCTTGCTGAAAGACCCAATGATGACCCATATTCTTTATTTTGATTTAAAATGTCCTGGTATTTTAAAGCATTCATGATGCCATGCACCCTAACAAAGTTCCCAGGGCCTCTGGAAGAGAAACAGCCCCACAGCATCACAGATCCTCCCCCATACTTCACAGTGGGCATGAGGTGCTTTTCTGCATGATGTTCCACCAGACCCACTTAGTGTTTGTTGCCAAAAAGCTCCATCTTGGTCTCATCTGGCCAAACCACATAGCCCTTGTTCAGAATCAGAATCAGAAATACTTTATTATCCCGAGGGAAATTAGTAAAGCCCCATGTTGAAGCCCCATTAGCGCTTAGCCAACTCCAGACGTTTGTGTTTATGTTTGTGTGTGAGAAAAGGTTTTTTCCATGCATGTCTCCCAGGTTGCTGGCATGTAGACAGTGTCTGATGGTTGTTTTGGAGACTTTGTGATCACAAGATGCTCCATCTGTTACAATTCTTTAACAGTGAGCTTTGGAGAACTTTTTATTTCTCTTACCATCCTCCTCACTGTTCATGGTGGCAAAATAAATTTGCGTCCTCGTCCAGGCTTGTTCACCACTGTTCCAGTTGTTTTAAACCTCTTAATGATCCTCTGACAGTAGATATGAGCAGGTGCAGGCGAGTGGAGATTTTCTTGTAGCCATTGTCTGACTTGTGAAGGTCGACACACATCTGCCTTACTTGAATGGTGTGTTCCTTTGTCTTTCCCATGTTGAAGAGTAGATAAGAG
Source organism: Lepidarchus adonis (assembly GCA_037576955.1). Taxonomy (NCBI): domain Eukaryota; kingdom Metazoa; phylum Chordata; class Actinopteri; order Characiformes; family Lepidarchidae; genus Lepidarchus; species Lepidarchus adonis. Next base: position 13,977,853 of record JBBIGC010000020.1, read on the forward strand.
AAATGGCCTCTGTGTCACATCATATTTATACCCCAGGGAAACAGGAAGTGATGAATTACTAATTTAAATGTTACTAGAAACTCTGATCAACTTTGAAAACTACTGTAGAAATGACGGAAATACTTAAATTACATTTATTTCCTAGAGGTTTTTAGGGGTGACAATAATTGTGGAAAAGTTTATTTTATGAAACGCAATTATTTCTTAGTCAAGGATTTTTTTGACAGTTACATTTTTCTACAATTTTCAGAGTGAGAGTATGCTCAATAGAAATTGAATTTATTTTAAGGCTTTTATCACATCTTAACCAGGGGTGCCAATAATTATATTATAAATAAATATATATAAACTACTAGTTGATATAGGATCAACTGATCAGCGATGGCCCAGTGATGGGGGAGGGGCTTATACCATATTATGCAGACACCCACATTCAGATGACTAGGAATATTGTAAAAGTTCTAATTTTGTTGAGCTTATGTTATCAAGGAATAAGCCCAATATTGAAAACTCATACAGGCGCTATTATAATTTCCGGTCATTTGTATTCATTACAGCACACTATATCACCTTTCATGCCACAGTGTGCAGACATAACGCTAATACACTATGGAAGCTCTCGCCCTGACATGCAGTGAAGTTATGTACGGACTGAGCAAGCATGAACTCACTGTGGTGAAAGAGCTGATCCGCTTACTTCCCTCTTGCTTGTAAACAAGTGTGAAATCCGGCCCTCGTGTTGCTAATTCTGCAGTTAATTCACAGACAGGTTTTCAAAAGCCTCGTCCGTCACAAATTCAGTCAGGCCTCCGCTACAGATCGGCGGAAAACTCACTCAGTCTCTGCGAAAGGAAACAAAAGTGGTTGGTCAGTCCACAATAAATCATCCAGATTTTGATCTGATGGATACTTCTCTCTGTCACACGTCATTGTAGTTCAGCTATGGGCCATAGGTACAATTGGGCCATAGGTAAGGTTATTATAATTATTACAATTATTATTATGCTAAATAAGATGTGAAAGTGCTACAGGTTTTGTAAAAACACTTCAAAATATGCACATTTCATGTGGATTACAATCTGCAACAGCTCTGCCCTTCAACAACAGTAAAGATATAACAGTAGTTGATATTTCCTATATAGCCTACACCAATAAGCCATAACATTAACACCACTAACGTGTGAAGTGATTAACATTGACCATCTACAGTCAAACCCCGTTAGCTTGCCCCCCGTTATCTCACCAAACCCACCACCTGTCATGATAGGCTGCAGGACAGATTTCCTTCCATGCTATTTACCCTGTTAAGTGGCCAATCTCACCCTCACCCTCGCCACAATGTGCAAAGTGTTAGGTGTATGCATTTCACCATCTACAGCTCGCCAAACTTAGGTCTGTGTTATGCTGTAGCGATGTAGCCATGCTCAGTTACAGGTCGCTGTTGCTGCTGCTGGGCGGGCGACACTAACGTACAATGCCTCTTTCTGGTTGGTGTCTGGACCAATCAACAAATCCCACTGTTTGACTGACAGCTGGTTGGTTGGTCCTGTCCACGCTCCGCCTCCGCTAGTACCACTAGCTTTGATTCTGATTGTGTGTACAAGTTTGTGAATTAGACCCAAAATATCGGGTAAATGAAAGTTGCATTCTCTTACTGGTGAGCAAAAAAAGGAAATTTGAATCTGTTGTGGCGATAATTCAACAAAGACACAGCAGGATATCGCTGGTGCATTTACTGCTACATTTCATCAGCCTTTTACCAGGTGGCGACATTCTCTCAGCCAAAAAATGGCGGTGCAGCTTAAGTGAGTAAATACTAGGGGTGGGAATCGCAGGGTATCTCACGATACGATATGCAATATGTGGCCCACAATAACTATAATATCGCAATACCACAATATCTCGATAATCGATATATCGCACGACAAGTACGTATTGATATAACACAGAAACACGGGGATGCGTTATTAATTTACTTAAGTAACAGCAACGCTATTGTCACATTTCCTATATT
>JBBIGC010000020.1:14025570-14035899 GCA_037576955.1 Lepidarchus adonis
ACACACACACACACACACACACACACACACACACACACACACACACACACACACACACACACACACACACAGCCCCAACTTTCATGGCCACGTGCCTCCGAGCTTTCACTTTCTACCAGAATTTATTCTCTAAAATGTATTAAACGGCTTAAAACAAACCTCTGATTTCTGAAGACAGTTATATGAGTGTAGTGTGTGTAATTACTCATTTCTGTCGTGATATCTGAGGGTTATTGAGGGATATTAAGCAGCTCTGTTTAAAAGTATTGCTGAGTTCTGTGATAAAGCAACACGCATGTGTACATTACCAGTAATAATAAAAGAGAAAAACAAGTTTTGTACAAATATATGTGCTGTATAATGTGTGAGTTGTACATGAAGATACATTTATGCAATATACAGAAAATCACATGCTGAGAGAACGTATTACGTTGTATGTTTCGTTGCATGTTTCATGGGGCGCAATGCACTGTGTAGTGTTCGTTCGACTATGTTGTTAGCACGATGCTAACGCCAAAGGGGAACAGATGTGACAATAACATCGCTGTTACTTACGTAAGTTAAAAATAACATGCTTCTGTGTTATATCACTATGTAACTGTCATGCGATATATCGATTATCGCAAAATTTCTATATTGCAATTATATCGTTATCATGGGCCACGTATCGCATATCGTATCGTGAGATACCCTGCGATTCCCACCCCTAGAACCCACAGTGCACCACAGTCAGAGTTGTTTCAGCAGCATGAGGGGAACCTGCTCAATATCAGTCAAGTGGTCTTATAGCATCTACTCACTGAATCCACACTTCACATCGTAGCTAGAGACCGAAATCTTTTCTTAAGGTTTAATGTTATTTCCATTCCAGATCAACAGATGAACTGACCTCACCTCACTCGACCGGGCCACTTCATCAGACAGCATTGTGGCACGATTTTTTTGGGGAAAGATCAACAACAACAGTGGAAAATGCTCCACGCAATTAGCCGGAGCGGTTCAGCCTGGGCTACACTGCTGAAATCGAGGGGAAAGCGTCAAGTGTTGCCAACGCTTTGAAGCGCAAACTGAATGACCTGGGCTCGAACGGGAGCATTCACTGATCAGACACTTTTGCCTAGTGTGCACTTAGACTTAATGCACTATACAGTACTGTGGAATACTCTCCCTACTCCATCCCTACAGATGCACAAGCTAAAACATGTGGGGAGCATGATATATACTGCTGTCCAATAGGAAAGGATATGAGTTTTCAAATACTCAGATATTAGTTGTTTTAGTGTTCACCCTTCATTTGTAGTCCGAGTGGCTGGTCTGACTAGACTTAGAAACGCAATGAATATAATTAATTAATACTCTGACCTAGGGCTGGGCGATATGGCATAAAAATAATAGTGTGATACACTATATATATTTAGATACCTTGAAATTTCCTCTAAATCGCTGTATAAATGATAAATCCGACCCTAAATTGCATAAAATGACAGCAATACAAGTTTAACATAGCAAATGTTTTTATTTTAAACCAAAGTATAATGTAACAAACTTTATTTTAAACTAAAGTTTAACACAGAACCTCTTTAATTTAAACCAGCTTTTAACACGGTAAAGATGATTTGTCATTGTCACACATATTATTTTATTTAGTTTGATCTACAATTTATTTTATTTATTTTAATTTTTATCCCATTATTTCTTGTGTTTTGTAGTTGTATGTTTATTCTTGCCTTATTAGTCGTAACATTATTTTACTGTTCTATCTGTATTGATATGATTGTTCAGCACTTGGTTGTTTTAAAATGTGCTACATGAAGAAATTTGACCTTGACCTAAGCTACCAAGGCCCCAAACACTAGATTGCCCATTAACAGCTTTTGGGAGCAATGTAAAGGTGTAATAAATTTTTTATAATCTTATCACCTTCATGGCTTTAGTTAGTTGTGTCTAATTGTTTTATTTGGTTACCACAGACAACAGGAATAATGTGTCACGTTGGTCAAACTGAGCTCAGTCATGGACATGGAGGAGCTTTTGGAGCTACCAGCCAGTCTAAACGTAAGGAGGACCACCCTGGAAGAAGAAGAGGGGTACTAAGGGCGGCTTCATTTCAGGAAGAAGTGCCACTTGCAATTCCTGTGAACTGATCATATCAAGTAAGAGTGGAAACACCAGCAACGTGTGAAAATATCTCTCAACACCACCTGAGCTAAAATTCCTGCAATGCCATGTATTCAACACTCTATGAGTGAATGCCAATGCTAAACATGCTACAGTGCACCTTCACTAACAGCCCACTTTCACTAACCCTACACTTTAATCACTGTGGTCCAAATCGGTTTAGATCTCCGCATGATCTTTTCTGGTTGGAAATGTTCTGCACATTTCTGTGAGAGGAACATCACTCTGGAGCAGGAGTGGAGTTGGTGTTCCTCAATAACTGTGGTGATGCTATGGGTGATATGCCACCAGAAGAGTGCTGAACACTCTGCAGAGCAGAACAAAGGAGAACCTAAGACGTGTTCAGGAAGCCTGACAGGTGGACAGTATTTCCTCCACATCTGCTTAGCTCAAACTGGGAAGGGCACCTGGTGGTTGGGTCAGAATAGGGTTACCTCCACTTACTCACCCCCCAAATACCACATCGGTCCAAACAAGTCAAACAAAGCTGTTAAAAGCCCCGATCTCATTTCATTCGTTTTAATTCCAATTTACACCATTAACACCACCTGCCTAATAGTTCTGACTATGATGTTCTGACCCCTCAGCAATAACATTTAATACAACCTCTTTGGGATCAGACCACACTCCCCACATGATTTATTGAGCCTTGGGGGCCCATGACCCAGTTCTCCTTCTTTGGATCACTGTTGGCAGGTACTAACATCTGCAGACTTCAAACGATCAACAAGACCTGCTGTTCTGGAGATGCGCTAGTCAACACAGAAAGGTCCTCAGATCTTTACACTTCTGCTTCCAGCACATTAAATTCAAGAACTGACTGTTCACTTGCTGCCTAATATATTCCACCCCCTTGACAGGTGCCATTGTAATGAAATAGCTAATGCTAATGGATGATTAGCATTATATGCTTCAAGCTCATTCCCTTTTGGAAAGACGGACTGTCTTTTAATCAATTCTGTTGATTCTTTTAGAACAGGAGTGTTGTCATTTAACACGATCAAAGAAACTGATCAGTAATCAATAAGGATGCAGATAAGAATCAGAACGATAAGTGGAAATAAATAAGCACCAATAAAAATCAATCTCCATGCCGACACGTTAGGAAAACAACACCAACATTTTTATGCAAAAGTGTCCAGGATGAACTCTGTCTTCGCCCATAGTCAGCTGGAATCGGCTCCAAATTCCCCGTCACCCGAAAATGGATGGAAAACTAATGTTATTAAAGTGAATAAAAATTATTTGTACCGATATTTAGATTTTTTCTACGTTTATTTCTTTTGTTCCATCTTAACATCGCGACATATCTTGTATCGGGAACTTTTCACAAAATATCATATGATATTTTGCCATATCGCCCATCCCTAGCTGCTTCTGGTGTGCGTTTTGGCATTTTGGTCAAATAAAATCCAATTTTCCCTTTAAAAACAACACTAATTTCAACTGCTTCAAGTGCACAGTTGGCGTTGTGACTTTTCTAACAGCACACGGACCAACAGCACTTCTGGAGATGGATAATAATCGCAACGGAGCAGCAGGCCATGATTCAAGGCATCAGTGGAGAGATCAGAGTGCTTCCATCTTGAGTGGTGGGCACAATCATCCAACACACAGCCAAGGGACAACGGAATAACAAACTTGGAGGAAAATCGCACGTACATGGTCATCTGCAACCCATTTACAGCAGAGCGACTGCAATCGACCCCAGAAATCAAACAGGCCGCTCCTACTGCATACTTCCATACGTGCTGCAATGACCTTATGGACACTTGGGAGTTCAGATAACGTGTGCGTGCCCACACACACACACACACACAGTCTGGTTTCCTGTCACACATCTGCCCGGAGTGTCCCCAATGACTACATTAAAGAACAACCTAAGAAATAATGGTTCTCTAGAACCGCCTTTAGAACCCTGCAAAGATCTAAACTGTATGCTTAAAGGTTTCATTATAAAAGCAACTGTGATTGTTCCATAAAACCCTTTCTGGCACTTTACAGAGGATGTTTATATACAGTCACATGCAAATCCCTCCAGTCAAAACTCTTTTGCTGATTTTACCATTAAAAAATTAAAAAGACAACTACAAAGGAGTAACATACAATGGTGAACCCTTTAAAAAATTATTTTTATATGGATGTGACCTAAACCTAAATCAGATAATGTATTGGGTCACATCCAAATAAAAAAGAATTTTTAAAAACTTTTAAAAAAAAAATTCAATAAAACTTCTTGCCAAACCTTTTGCAAATGTTTTACGTTTGTTTCAAAATGTTACTTTTTATTATATATATATATATATATATAAAACATATATAGACTTTCTTAGCTCCACCCACTAGCTAGAACTAACTTTACAAGCAACACCTTTTTGTCTTTCTGACTGTTTGTCTGTCTTTTGGTCTTTTTCTTTCTGTCTGTCCTTTTCTTTCTTTCTTTCTTTCTTTCTTTCTTTCTTTTTATTTGCCTGACTGTCTGTCTTTTCTGTCTTTCTTTTTTCGTTCTTTCTTTCTTTCTTTCTGTTTGTCTGTCTTTCTGTCTTTTGGTCTCAGACCAGTCTCAGACCAGACTAGCCCTCCCTCTCCCCCCAACACTATCCACTCACAAGGTGTTGCTTGTAAAGTTAGTTCTAGCTAGTGGGTGGAGCTAAGAAAGTCTATATATGTTTTATATATATAGTCTGGTCTGAGACTCCAGCTATAGGGACCAGCTACAGGAGGCTAAGGCACCAGTGAGGAAAGAACTTGTCCTGTAGATAAGACCAGCATTTAGACAGGAGCATATAGACTCAGGTTCATTTTTAACATGTGAATGCGTGCAACAGAAATCAGTCGTCTCTCTGTTATCTTAGTTATATGTGCCTCACACTTGGGACTGAACTGAAATGTTAAACCTAGTGTTTATGTGAATCTCTATACGATCAGTAGACTTGGACTAGAAACATAAACAAGCACAATCACATAACCACTCCAATTAGAGCAAATAGCCAATCAGACGAAATACAACAGCAAGAGATAGGAGAGAGGGAGGGGGGGGGGATGATATACAGAAGGAAGGAAGAAGGAAAAAGACAGAGAGACAGATAGAAAGAAAAAAAAGAAAGAAAGAAAGAAAAGGACCAAATAACAGAAAGACAGACAAACAGAAATAAGAAAGAAAGAACAGTCAGACAAAGACAGAAGAAAGAAAAAAGAAAGTAAGAAAGAAAAACAGAAAGAAAGAAGACAGACAGTCAGACAAATAGACAGAAAGAAAAAAAGAAAGAAAGTAAATGACCAAAAGACAGAAAGAAAGACAAACAGACAGAAAAAGAAAGAAAAAGGAAAGACAGTCAGTCAAATAGAAAGAAATAGAGACATTCAGACAAAAAGAAAGAAAAAAGAAAGAAAGAAAGTAAATGACCAAAAGACAGAAAGACAGACAAACAGAAAGAAAGAAAGAAAGAAAGAAAGAAAGAAAGAAAAGATAGACAGTCAGGCAAATAAAAATAAAGAAAGAAAGAAAGAAAGAAAGAAAGAAAGAAAGAAAGAAAGAAAGAAAGAAAGAAAAGGACAGACAGACAGACAGACAGAAAGAAAAAGACCAAAAGACAGACAAACAATCAGAAAGACAAAAAGAAAGAAAGAAAGAAAGAAAGAAAGAAAGAAAGCACAAGAGTGAGAGTGAGAGAAAGAAAAAAAATGAGAGAGCAAGTCCACTGGGCCATTTTTACTGAGAATAAAACAGCACATGCAATAAACCCCCTTTCTCCAGCCCACCATCCCTCCATCCCACCCGACTCCCTTGGACCCCAGCAGCTGACTGAGAGCTGTGAGCGCTCCTCTTGGATCACACCATTAAATTTGAGTCGCTGGCACTGGGCATCGCAGAGCGGGGGCCAGACAATCTGGAGACAGGCAGAGTATTTCTGACGCTCTGTATTTATAGGCCTGCTGAGGCCTCTCGACCGGCCGGCTATAATTAGCCCAAAGGTAAATAGTTAAATGGATTACCCTGAGTGCTAACAGAATTATAAAAACAGAGACCCCACCATCACCACCCCACACACACTTCACACATCACACGAGAACACAAACATGCAAGAGCTGGTCCTACCAGTGATACCCAATTGTTTTGTGCAGAATGCTTCCATGGGTGTTGGATCACAGTAATGCAACCCAATACTTCTGAATGTTTGTCCACATGGGTTTGTTAAGTTGCATGACTGCTGGCAGGCTCTGAATGCTAAACGCAGCCCAACATCAGGACTGAGCAGTGGGGTAACACACACCCGGACGAACCTCACGTGAGCACCGTCATTTGGGCTGAACCAGTAATCACACTAGGACATTGACCTTGGTCATGGTCCTGAAGTCTCCTTGCTCTGCAAATGTAGGTGCTCCTATAGCAATTATCCAACCAACTAATCGAAAAGCTATCCCCGAGTTGAAGTGGGTGTGATAATGCTAAAATGTACAAGGAAGGGAGGCTTCAGGACCGTGACCATGTTGAAATATATGATTATGACACAAAGGAATCATTCCTAGTTCCCAATATATCCACAAATAACTTTGGGGCAATCTACAGGCTTTGGAAAAGTGTAAAAGTAGCACTTTCTAGTAAGATCTAGTATAGATCCCCCCCAAACTTCAAATTGCCTTTCTAGGTTGTCACCCTGGTACTCGCTTTGCCGTCTACAGCAAGCAGCAAGCACCGGACTAAACCGACCCCTTGATTTCCTTTGCAAACCGGATTAGAATGCTTACTGTGGTGCTTTCTGAAGAAGGAAGAGTCTGATCCCTTTCGCCATTTGAACAGACATCCTTATGAGAGTCAATCGCTTTTGCGCCACCACCTCGAGACACGTGTATATGCACATGTGCCATTCCATTCATGAAGCCAAGCTGTTTTGAGTTAGACATATGCCATGATATCCCAGCATTCGAGCAGGGCACCTCCAGGGAAATGCTCCTCTGCAAGCCCCGGGGGAAGTCCTGCACCGCGTCTGATTTGCCAATGGTTGGACAAGTGTGGTGCCTCTTCTCGGTCAACAGCTTCCCGGTGGGCAGCCCGCAGGCCGAGGTGCTACGGAACAGCTTCGGATTACGGCTCACAGGCTTCACGCTGGATTCCTCGGACATCTCGTGGGGTTTGGAGCAGTCCACACTGACCGATGTTCTACTTCCCTTTCCTGGAGGAAGTGGCGGCTGGTTGGCGCAGTGGACCAGAACACAGGAGTGCTTTTCGGCTCGTTCTGAATTCGCCGAAGGTTCTGTTGGAACGCTAAAATGCAGGATGGGCTTGGCATCCCTGAACTCCGCAGGCGGACAGCTGCTCTTGGACAGCCGCAGGCCATTTACCGCAGAGGCCACGGCGACCTTGGGCTGTGCCTCATCCTGTGACACATCAGCTGCGGACAGCTGCAGCTGGTGTGAGGTCTGAAAAGACCCTCGGGTGGACGGAGGAAGAGGAGGAATCAACGGAGGTGCTACGGGACTGACGGGGGAAGCTGGTGGAGTTGTGCAAGGACTCCTTGGGAAAATGACCAACGAGGAGCAGCGTCGCAATGGAACCCTTGCTTTCCGCCGGCCCGTGCCCCTGTCCTGGGCCACCTTACGTTCCAGGACGTCCGGCTCAAATATGCTGCTGCTGCTGCAGTATCCCACATCACTAGCTGTGCTGCTACTGCAGGAGCCTCCGTCAGAGTTTCCTCCAGCACTACCATCGCAAATCCCAGGGTCCATTTCATCTCCACCATTACTGTTATTCTCCATGTCTCCATTTTGCTTGCTGCCAGGGTGTAGGGAAATTTGCAGCGTGCTCTTCTTGCTCCCACTGCTGCTGTTCACCTTTGGTACAAACACGGTAGTGTGTCGTTGTAAGTTACCATAATCTGGCGACAAGGGTGGCAATGCCAACGCCAGCTGCCCTGGAGTCACCTTCATGTGGAAGGAGTTGAGGATTGTCGGGCCATCTGCGGGAGCGCGGGCAGGTATCCCCAGCCCGTCCTCCGTGCCATGACTCAGGGTCTCGGATAGAGGATCTGTGTTGCTTCTCCTTGTGGCAAAATGGAGGCGCAGACGTCGCGCCATTCAGTCTAATCTTCTGATCCTGAGTGGAATCGAGAGAAGAAGCACAGCATGGCAAGAAAATCCCTTTGCCACTTACGGAAAAAACGAGAAAAGGAAAAAGGAAGAAAGTGAAAGAAGAACCTGAAGAAGACAAGAAGCAACAAACCAACTGGTCCGGGTCCCACGCCGTGATTACAATCGTTAGCGCCTGCACATAACCAAAATAGCTCCAGTGACAAGTTGCATTCCTCTCGAGGTTCCTCTGACACTAATGGCCACTGCAGGTCAAATGCGCTGTGCAGAAAAGCTGTGAGCCTATAGCGCACCAGCCTGTGACGGGCAAAACCCCGGAGGTCTTTCTCTTTAAGGAGCTGGAGCACACTCTGGCTTTGAGTTTCTCGGAGGCAACCACTGTGGGCAGGCAGAAACCCCCACCACGTTCCCCTCCTTTCTGCAAAACACACACACACCACAGGCAGATTTCAACTGCCTGAACTGCACCTTCTGCAGTTCTGCAAGCAGGATCCCGAGTCTGGGGTCTGGCCCCCACCTCTTTTTTCTTGAAAACCAGCTTCTGTTCACTCAGGAAAAAAAACAACAAACTTCTGTGCCTGACAGACTGGGGAGCACTAGGACTGACTGCCCACTGTTCTGGTTGTGGCTCAACAACCACATTCAGCAGTGCCCTGGCTTCTGATGTTCCCCCCAGAGCTGCTAATATTTTTACCCCTGCTGGGATAGGATTACAGGAAATCACGAGGAACATTTTTTGTAAACAATTCTTTATCAAACTGAAGATCAGGTTTCCTGAAAGAGTTCGTCCTCTGTAGCCGCGGGGGTTTTGGAAACATTTGGGAAGCTGCTGGTGTGTTTCTGTGTACCGCAAAAAAAATAAATAAAAAGCAACCTCCAACCTAAATGCCTGACTTTATTCAGTAGCTTCAAAGCCAAGCATAGACTAAGTGGAACAAATGCCACAAAAATAAACCAACCCAAGAAAGAAGCAAGAAATCTCAATTAGAAATGTAAAGAGATTTCCCCAGAAGATCACAACAATCTCACAAACTGAACTTTAAGAGGGCCCGCACAGCCCCGGCGCCCAAATGGACGAGGGCCACCCTCACTTGTCATTTGAGCTGATCTGTTGCAGTCAGTGATGGTCTTAAAGCCTGTCCTTCTGTCAATGCCATTCCATCCCATCAATCAAACAATTGCACAAGGCAGAGTTATTCAGGATCGCCATGCTCAGTAAACAGTCCTTCTGCATATTAAAGATGAAATTGAGAGATATGGACCACAGTGGGGGGCACGTTGATGGGTCTTATAAACGATGGAGTCATTCAGAAGGTGCCTCACACCGTTGCTCCGTGCTTTGCAAGGTCTCAGACGTAGGGGCGGTAAAAAGTATTCGTCTGAATGTTAAAAATTAACAAATATCTCACCACATGTTATTCTTCATCGCAAAGGAAAAATTATCATGAGAATCATGAATCTAGCACATATATACAATATTATTTTATATTATTTAAATTTATATTTATTTACATTTATTTATATTATTATTATTATTATTATTTATATTATTATTATATTATATTAAGATTGTTGTAAAATGCAAATAATTTAACAGATGCTTAAACTTTTTTTTTAAATATATGTAGTTCCAATTGTTTTGCAAAGAAAAATCTGGCAGATGACTTTCCTGCACCTTTTAGATCAGAAAGCCAAAGTGATTACTCATGCTTTACCATTAGCAAGTGTCCGTGCAGCTAAAGTATCAAATCTACAAGGACTGCCCTTGACCAAAAATGTTCCTTGCTGAGCGGTAGTCATTGTTTCAAGCCATTAGTTACTCATTTATGATATAAAATTGTACAGAATGACAATCATTCTGTACAATACGATAATTGTAATTATACATAACTGTCATAACTTAATTTTTTCATATTCCATATACAGTGTCTGTATAGTTTTATATTTCATATTCTGTACAGCTTGTATTTACTTATTTATATTATCTTATATATATAGCCACTGTATAGCTTGCACTCTCATTACAGCCTGTACATACCCATACCTGTAGCATATTCTCAACAT
>JBBIGC010000020.1:14035999-14049169 GCA_037576955.1 Lepidarchus adonis
TACGTCTTCCGTTCTGTCCTTCTTGCCAATAGCAGCGAGGCAGTGGCCAGTCCTGACCAATCAAAGTGTCGGACTCATTTCCCCGCCCCTCACGTGTTTCTAGGAAGCGGAAGCTGCATGCAGACATTGCTCTCTCCACAGGAAAGGTGTGTTGTTTAATTATTTCCGTGTTTGCTTGTTCATTTCTTTTTAACGCGTGCTTTGAGAAGCGTGCTCTATTGTTTAGTGCCATTTGCCAGCAGGTTCCAGCGACAGAACATTTCGTCTGCCATGTGTGATCACTACGGGCTCGATCCCAAATCGCTCCTTACTCCCTAAGTAGTGCGCTACTTATGTCACAAAATGTGGCATTAACAATCAAACAGTGGCCCGAATGTTACATATGGAGACGTATAGATGATGGTTGAATCATAAATGTACCCTCATGGACATTTAACGAATATCGAAACCTTTATTTTATTACTGATGTGGTGCACTTTATAGGGAATAGGGAGTCATTATGTGTTGTAGGCTGTAGCAGGGCCAGTGCTGTAACTAATGATCTATTGTAAACACCATTTAATGGGTCCAGTAAACTATTGGGCTTTAAGTTACATTTTATGTACATTGCTGTTTATTACTTTTACCTTAGACTCCCTTTATAAAGTGCAATATCCATGTTCCACATTTGCCTTTGTGACACATTGGCTAAGATAAGAGAGTTACTGTAATTTTAGTCAAATAAATGTCTTAGACACCATGGTGTTGTGAGTGCACAGTTGTCTCAGAATCTTCACGTGGTTCTCAATAAAAACAGGGCCTTCCTGCACCTTAGGGCCAAGTGCAAATTCACACCTTGCCCTAGGTGCTAGAATTGATTCTCATTCAGGGCAACTAGGGGCCTTTCTGTGTGGAGTTTCCATGGGTTTCCACCAGTAGTTCCACCACAAGCCAAGGACATGTACCTCAGGTGGATTGGTTATGCTAAATTGCCCTGTAGGAGTGTGTGTGTGTGTGTGTGTGTATGTGTGTGTATGTGTGTGTATGTGTGTGTGTGTGTGTGTGTGTGTGACTGTTCTGTTCTGCAATGGACTGGTGACCTGTGTAGGTTGTTTTCTTACCTTTTGCCTCAGGAGCCCTGGGATAACCATCTCAGAAAATGGATGATTTGTGTACACTGCTCAAAAAAATAAAGGGAACACCAAAATAAGACATCCTAGATCTGGATGAATGAAATATTCTTATTAGATACTTTATTCTTCACATTGGTGAATGTGCTGACAAGTAAAAAAAACCCCACAAAAATTATCAATGGAAATCAAATTTATCAACCCATGGAGGTCTGGATTTGGAGTCATACTCAAAATTAAAGTGGAAAAACACACCTCAGGCTGATCCAACTTTGATGTAATGTCCTTAAAGCAAGTTAAAATGAGGCTCAGTAGTGTGTGTGGCCTCCACATGTCTGTTTGACCTCCCTATAACGCCTAGGCTCCTGATGATGTGGCAGATGGTCTCCTGATTAAAGCATCCGCCAGCTCCTGGACAGTCTGTGGTGCAACGTGGTGTTGGTGGATGGAGCGAGACATGATGTCCCAGATGTGCTCAATTAGATTACCGCTCTGGACACTACGCTGACAGCAAACTTTCTTGCCACAGTTCCCATTGATGTGCATCCTGGATGAGCTGCTCTACCTGAGCCAATTGTGTGGGATGTAAACTCCGTCTCATTCTGCCACTAGAGTGAAAGCACCAGCAGCATTCGAAAGTGACCAGAACACCAGGCAGAAAGCAGAGCAACTGAGAAGTGCTCTGTGGTCACCACCTGCAGAATTGGGGATGTGTTCCATTTGCACAACAGAATGTGAAATTTATTGTGAATCAGTGTTGCTTCTTAAGTTGGCAGTGGACATATGTCTGATTGACATTGTTGCATTTTGTTGTTTAAGTGTTCCCTTTATTTTTTGAGCAGTGTATATCAGCCATAACATTAGCACCACCTCCCATTTATTGAGCAGGCCCCTTAATGCTGCTGAAACTGAAACTAAGAGCCTGTGTTCACATTTTGCACAATAGTTTGTGATCGCTCCTCACATACACATCAGTGAGCCTCGGGTGCCTATGAAGAAGTTGTTCTTCCTTAGATTACTTTCGGGAGGTACTAGCTACTGTAGACATGGAACACTCTACAAGGCCTGCAGTGTTGGAGATGATCTCGTTATCTGTCAAAGTGGCTCAAATCCTCCAGCACAACTACTTCAAGAACTGACTGTTCATCCGTGGCCTAATATATCCCCTGCCACTGTAATGAAATATAGGAAATAAATAGTGGTGTTAATGGCTGATGGGTGTGTATATTTCAGCACTGCGCGTGCATGTATGGAATGATGTTAACCTATGGGCAAAGAGGGGTGTGGTCTAGCTGCAAGAATGGAACGTAGTATTACTTACAGTATCTCTCTTTTTGTCTCCACAGCAGCATCTCTGTACAATGGATAAAGACAAAGGAGGCCACAAATATGTCATCACTGGTGGGGGAGGTTACTTTGGATTTCGGTATGTTATTCAAACTGTGCTGTAACATCTCACACATGCACCTGGTGCAAAACTCAGCGTTTAGCATTGCAATGCAATCAGTATAATAAAGCATCTGGAGTCTGCTTGTCTTTATTATTATTTTTGGTCTAATTTAGCATTAAAAATAGCAGTGTTGTTTTTAATGATAACATTTTGTCAATGGTGGCACCAATCAGCCATTACATTAACAGTGGTGATGGGCCTCATCACTAGAACACAGAGTCAGTGGCTTGGTACCTTGGTGTCCACATCACTGAGGAAAACTGAGGCAACTGAAATAGTTTCAGGTTTCCACCATCATCCTGAAACAGCAAAATCATTGAGAGATGTCCCACCCCCCTGGCAGATGACTACATGTTATAGCTCATCAGTGCCTCTAGAGGGCAGCACTAAACTGTTAAATTTGCTTTCCAAGGGGCCTTTTTTTTGAGCAAATGCAACTTGTTGCATGAGGTTTATTGCAGAGATGTTTCATAACACGGCTGAGATTCATTTCAATAAATCTTGCATTACGTACGCTTGTATGTATTTGAAATCTTGCATAATAGAACCAACTTCAATTATCTGATTGCATATTCTTACATATGAGGAATTCATTTTAACTTCCTTATTTTCATGTTTGTGTACTTTATGTAACAGTAGTTAATATGTATTTACTGTGTAATAAGCCTCAAATTAATAATAATTTAGAATTAGATGTTGTTATAAGTAAGGAGGCAATGTTTCACAGGTGTACATATTTTTGTAAAACAAACTTGTGTAATTTACGCTTGTTTTTAAGTTTATTCTCTCTTTTATATGTTTTTAAATATGTATTATATATTTTACATTTTTTTAACATATTTTGCAGATTTTATGTGTAATTTACATTAGACTTGTATTGTAACTTTATTCTCTTTTATATATTTTGCATATATATTTTATGTTTTACACACACACACACACACACACACACACATATCTAAAAAACATATATAACATATTTTTAAATGTTTTACATATGTTGCAGATTTTTAAATGTAATTTACTTTAGACTTGTACTGAAGTTTATTCTGCATTTTTATATATATTGACACATTTTATAGATTTTATCTTCCATTTTCTTTATAAATGCACCATAGAGGGGATTGTGTGAAACTACATTTCAATACACTATGTACTATAAACCTCTCTAGAATCTTGAACCTTACATTTCTTGCTTCTGTCTTTGTCTGTATGCAGTCTTGCGAGTTCCCTCCTCAAAACCTCGTCCAGAATCGTCCTGTTTGATGTGAGGCCTCCTGGTGTGGCTTTGCCCGATGGTGTGGACTTTATCCAGGGTGATGTACGTGACTACGCTCAGGTGGAGAAGGCACTCCATGCGGCAGACTGTGTCTTCCACATCGCTTCCTACGGGATGTCAGGGAGGGAGCAGCTCAACAGGAAGCTAATAGAAGAAGTGAACATTAAGGGAACTGAGAATGTTCTCCAGGCCTGCGTGGCCCTTGGGGTCCCACGTCTGGTGTACACCAGCACCTTCAACGTGGTCTTTGGTGGCCAGGTCATACAGAATGGCGACGAGTCGCTTCCCTACCTTCCCTTACACCTTCACCCGGACCACTACTCTAGGACCAAGGCGTTAGCGGAGATGCGGGTGCTAAAGGCTAACGGGTCGTCGCTAGCTGATGGAAACAGGGTCCTGAGGACTTGCGCCCTGCGTCCAGCTGGAATTTACGGCCCCGGGGAACAGAGGCATCTCCCGAGGATTGTGGGATACATAGAGAAGGGTCTTTTTAAGTTTGTGTATGGAGATCCAGACAGCCTGGTGGAATTCGTTCATGCTGACAACCTGGTTTCTGCACACGTTCTAGCTGCGGAAGCGTTGGCAGAAAAACGGCAGCACTGTGCATCTGGACAGGCTTACTTTATCTCCGATGGTCAACCGATCAATAACTTTGAGTTCTTCAGGCCATTGGTGCAGGGTCTGGGTTACTCTTTCCCCAAACTGCGACTTCCACTATTTCTGGTCTACTTCTTCGCGTTCCTCACCGAGATGGTACACCGGGTGGTCGGCAGGGTCTACAACTTCCAGCCTATGCTGACGCGTACTGAGGTCTACAAGACTGGGGTTACTCACTATTTCAGCATAGACAAGGCCAGGGCTGAGCTGGGCTATGCCCCCAGAGAATATGACCTGAAAGAAGTGGTGGAGTGGTTCAGGAGCAGAGGGCATGGAAGAAAGCATGCTGCCTTTACTATGAAGAAACTGATCCTCGATGTTGTGTTATTTGCTATTGCTGTGGCATTAATACTGTCCTTCCTGCCTGTCGTGGGGCAATAAGTGTAGAATGAAAGGTAGAATGACTAGACCACGTTCCTTAGACGTTAATTCCTGTAATTGATTCATAATTGGGATAGTATTCACTTCTTCGAGCTCAGGTTTCTTCTTATGGTGCAAGAAAACAATAGACACCACTATCGCCCCCTACACTTCCTGTAGGGTATTGCGTTTTGTCTACATGGACATGTGCATCACTAGAGCTTTATTAAGAGTGGGAATTGCCACAAAAATAACAATGTAATACTATTATGATACTTTGCCAATGAAATAGTGTTATAGTGATTTTTTAAAAACGTGTGAAAAGACACACGAACATGGTCTTGCGCCATCTTGTGGACTTCAGAAGTAGTGTCACTTTTTTATTTGTAAAATAATAATCAACATCCAGCAGAATTTATATAATATAATGCTAAAAACATTGTAATACAACACTGTAGGATGTTTTTTCTTTAATGTCTCTAAACATTATGCCCACTTTCAGTACAACATTGCTCAGTAAGAAGGATGCTCCCGTTTTACTGCTGCCTGTTGATATTAATTGTCCATAGGCCTGTACCTTGAAAATATTAACTGACTATTAATTGCCATATAAAAAATAAGTATTTCAGTTTGTATGTTAAATTCAAACCAGGAATAGCACAAAAAAGAACCGTCACAATAGTAAATGTATACGTGTACAGCAATAATACCTGAGCTTATCCTTGGGCAAGTCATATAAGGCTGTGTCCTAAACCACAGCCACGAGCCCTTTCCACTTTAACAAAGAGCCGGTTAATACAGTCTGGGAAATTTCAGGGATGTAGTTACAGAAGTGATTTGGGTAACTATTGACTTCTACACTTGACAACGTTATATTTATAATTCTCTTTCTAAAGCAATAAGCTAGATCATGACCAAACATTTGGCTACATCTGTGAAAAGGGGACATTAATGTAAACTATTCCATTATTATACACACAGTATGGAAATGTGTGGAAGCATCTAGACCAGGGGTCAAATTCAAATTTTATTTGTCACATACACAGTATGATGTGTAGTGAAATGCTTTGGCGACCACCCGTGACCTCCAGATACACAAATTAAAAGTTAAAGTTAAATTAAATTAAAATGGACAATTAAATAACATTTAAATTGACAATATTGAATTTAATTGAATTAAAAGGTCACCTTATTCTCAAATAATAAATCTGCTCAGTTTACCTTTAGTTATATATTATTAATGATTAATGACACTCATCTATGTGAAGACACTGATCACATTTATGATGAGATTCACTACGGTTTCTTTCACAACTCTTCCTCCCATTCACTGTGGAAATTATACATTTTCTTTCTTTTTTCTGCAATGTTGTTGGGATAATAAACCGCATCCAGCTCCTCATCTTCACTGCACCAGCGAGTTTACTCTCCACCAATGTTGTGTCATGTGCACAATACTGACCTAAATTCATTTTATTTTAAATCTATATAAATGCAAATGTGACTAAAGAAAAATAGCAAATTTAATTTTAGATGCTGGGGAGTTTTTGAGGTAATGTTGACCTCTGATCTAGACAATATGGAAACGTACACTGATATTTATCTATTTTAAGATAAATACTCACAATAAAATTATACATAATTGTTAAAAACTAGTGTGTGTCTTTTTTCCTCACAAACCGTTCTTCCTGGAGGGGCTGTGCATGAACGTGATACTGGGGGAGTTACAATGGGAGGGCATGTAAGAAAAGAAACGTGATTGTTCGAGCACCGTTGTAACTTGACCCGTGTTAGGAATTTTAGAAAAGTGTAAAAAGAGGAAGACGAAGAGAGTTCCTTGTTGTTGTAGAGTTGTATTTTGATTAAAAAGCATAAAAAATCGGTTTTAGATCAAATGAGAGTGTGTTCTTTACGAGTTTTACAAGAATACTGAATATTCACGATGACGGCCTGGCTTCCTTTGTATGTAAAGTGATAGGGCTGTGCCGATGAAAAGAACAATGCTACTTTACTGAAACAGCAGAAGATTTACACCGATGCGAAGGTGTCTGAGCTGCCCTTCCCCCGGCCTAAATTCAATACTCTTCCCAGTCTGAGGAAATGTCATCTTACAATGGTTAACCACTAGGCGAAGGCCCACCCGCCTTAGGGCCGGAAAACACTTGTATTTAGCAATTCTATACAAGAAACCGTCACCATTCGATCCCGTGGCCGCAATCTGACGATATTATATTGTGATCAATCTTGACGATTTCTAGAGGTCAAGCTCTGTGACCTACGACTAGTTTTGAAACAAAATAAATGGCCACTGCCATATTATGGCACCATTTCAGAAGATATGCTACACTTCTGCATTGTTTTACATTCATTCAAGTTGACTTTCGGCTTTGGCTGCGTCCCAAACCGCACACCTCTACTTTTTTTTTTTTTACATGCTATGACTTTACTGAATCCATTTGCGCACTATTCAGTGTGGTAGTATTCCGTTTGGGATACAGCCTTTGTCTTCCCCACACCTCTACTGCTTATATTGCTCATTAGCTTCATTTTATTTGGTCCAAAAGACTGAGCATAATCAGCCATACCATTAACACCACTGAGAGGTGACAGGAACAACATTGACTTTAGTTATTTAATTACAATGGCACCTGAGAACAGTCAGTTCTTAAAGTTGATGTGTGGGAAGCAGGAGCGTAAATCTGAAGTATCTCCAGAACTTGGTCTTGAGGAGTGTTCAGTGACAAGTGGGTCAGTGACAGGGTCATGGGCACCCAAGGCTCACTGATGCAGGTGGGGGGTGTCTAGTCTGATCCCAAGGTGTGTACAAAGGGGAACTACTGACTATTAGGCTGTAATATCACATTACGAGATTCCCCCACCCCTGTTATTGATGGGGGTAGAACTTTGCTTTGCTAGTCACCAAACGCTTCAATCCTTCTTCCAGTTTGGGTTTTCTTATGATCGACTCACTGACTATTAGGATTTAACTCTTCTGGAAGTATGTTTATTACTATATACTGTAATTTTTTAACTGTGTACTGTGCCAGTGCACCACTTTTTAAGCTCTATATGATAAGATTTCATCATTATTGTAAAGGTCTGTTCATTAAATTGGCTTTTTATTGAAAAATATGGGATATAATTAAAATTGCAACTCTTGCGGGTTATGAATTCCACTCTTTTAAGTCACTATTTTGATTTTAAACTTATTAATTGTTGAAGCCTACTTGCTACAGAAAGGTTTAGGTGCAAAATGTCTCCAAATGTTCCTGCAGGACAGTAGGTCTGGTCAGTTTGTTCCTCAAAGGCCCATTATCCACGTTCCTGGGCCTATGGTGCGTTCACTTCAGTCTTTAAATCTTTAATCTCGCATGAAAGTTGGACACAAACACTCTTTCACACACGCAGACCCACACACACCCTCTCTAAAGTTTTTTTCTTATTATTTATTTAGTCAGGACCCCCTTGCTGAGCTTGGTGGCAGTCATTGTTTCTCCCAGGCATTAAGCGCATACCAAAGCGCCGCAGCGCGCCGCCGCCGTCCACCTCCGCGCATTCCTTCGTGCGCGAACTAGTGCGCTTTCATCTCGCGCCCTCTTGACCTCTCTCCTCCTCGCTACCTCCTCTATCAGAGCAAACAATAAGTAAAAGGGAATTACACAACCCGTATTATCCACAATGAGCCTTTCCTTTTTATGAAAAATTATAATAATAAAGATCGTACGCCGTCCCCCCCCGTGCGCGCGCACTCCGAAAATAACGAGTGAGAGAAATTCCTCCGCGCCGCGCGCGCCGTTGACTGTGGGAGAACCTTTCAACTTCAACAGAACAACTGAAATTTGACAAACGGGGAGAAAAGAGAGGGGGGATTGGGGAAGAAAACTTTCGATAAACGAGTGGAACAGGATCGTTGTTTGTGTCTAAACCGGAGAAGGATGATGTGAACACTACCGGTGCGAAATTGTCACAGGAAAAAACAAAAAACGCGACGATGGCAACGTTGTGTTGTGATTTCTATCTGAGATGCTAATTTGCTAACTCTCTCTCTCTGGGTCTCTCTCTCGCTGTCTCGTCCCCTCACTAACAGCCGTGGCTCGCGCACTCTCTCTCTCGCTCTCTCTCTGGGTCTCTCTCTCGCTGCCTCGTCCCCTCACTAACCGCCGTGGCTCGCGCTGCCCGTTCGCGGGTCTCCGGCTCTGAGCCATGCATCGGTACGGAGAGGATTTGGGCCACCGGGCGAGCAAACTGGTGGAAAACCTGTCGCTTTTCGACGCGTACGGGGACGGCGGGAGAGCGGAGCTCGCTGCGCTCGAGGCGGATTTCTCCCCCGCGGCCGTGATGCTGCTGCACGGCATGAAGAGCAACGTTAAACGCGCGAACGGCGGCGGAGCAGGGCAGCAGCTGCACAGCGTGGACGCGGCGTACACTTGTGTTAAAGTGCCAGTTCCGTTGCCGGTGCCTGTTCCGATGCCGGCGACAACCGCACGCTCTGTGAACGGGAGCCGGACCACACCGCTGGACTTGTGCTCGCCGGTACGAGACGGAGCTCACGCGGACGAAGATGACGACGCAGGCGGCGGTGGCGGCAGCTTCTGCGCGCGGACCGAAGTTGCTCTGCCGTGCTACGGCGGCGGTGACCGACACAGGCGGTACTCCCCGCAGGAGGTGCATGGTCTCCGGTACGGTGCGTATGAAGCACCGGGGAAGCAGCTGTGCTCCGGGGGCAGGAACGGATGCGGTGGCGTCGGCAACAACACGGGGACGACGACGAGCCCTCGCTCGAGCTGCAGTAGCAGCGGCAGCCCGCGCAACAGCGTGCACGTGCCGGGGCAGGAGAGGTACGCGAGCCCACGGTCCAGCCTTGCGCAGGGCGGCGAGGGCGGCGGCGGCTGCGCTCTCAGCCCGCGCTCCAGCTACGCGAGCACGCACTCCAGCCTGAGCGGCTGCGACTGCGTGAGCAGCAGACCGAGCAGCAACCGCACCAGCGGCGTCAGCCTGGGCTACGACCAGCGGCACGCGAGCCCGCGCTCCAGCGCCGCGAGCCCCCGGTCCAGCTACTCAGCATCCGTCGCGGCCGCACCCGCTGCCAGCCCCCGCTCCAGCATCTCCAGCCACAGCTCGCGGGGCTCCATGAGCGCCGGCACGGAGCTGCAGCTGCCGTCCCCGCGGGCGTCGGTGCTCGAGGACGCGCTGATACTGCAGGACTGCGGCGAGGCCAACGGGCTCCACGGGCTGCACCACCGACTGCACCTGCACGTCTTTCCCGCTATGGACGACGTGCACGGCGGAGACATGGATCCCAGCGCCCCGGGGCAGAAGCTGAAGCTGCCCTACCAAGTGACCCCGAGCCGGGAGTGTGGGCCCAGTCAGGCGGAGAGGAGGCTCGAGGCCCTCACTCTGGAGCTCGAGCGAGAGCTGGAGATGCACATGAAGAGAGAGTATTTCGGTGAGTAGCAACTTATGAGCAATAGTTCAATACTGGCACTTTATAGTTGTTTTGGGGTTTACAGGTTTAGTCTCAAAGCTGGAGATGAGTTAATTTGCAGGTGTAAAGTTTTTCACATTCAGTTCAGTCACAATAGCAGATTAATTCAGCAGAGAAAAATGTATAATAAGGTAAAGGTAACAGTAAACAGTACAAAGACACTGTATTGAATTTGTAAAAATGTTTTTGCGAGTCAAGATGCGAAAATATTTCGAAACATATAAATATTTAAATAAAATATATATTTAATGACATTGTGCATTGCTAGGGTGGTGTGTAGTTTAGTAATGCGCAAGGTTAGCATTTTAAGTTTTTTATGTACATAGGGATCCACAAGTATATCACAATCATATTGGTGTCAACAGATGTTTTTTGCTCACCAGCATCAGACAGATGTTTGGATTCTCATTGACCTCCTACTGTGCTGAGTTTTTTTGGGGGTTAAATCTTTTGTGTTGCAGGTCTTGACTAAATAAAGAATTTTAAACAGGCAAAAAAAAAAATCAAGGAAAAATTTGAAGTCTTTAATTGTGGGAAGTCCATATTTGATATGAGTTTATGGCCATAAATGAGGAAAAATCAAGAAATATTCCAGCAAAATAACTATTTATAACTATTTTATGAAACTGGCTTAACTTGTAACATAACAGTAGGGTTATGTGTGTTTGTGACGCCATGCTTTTCTAATTTCTCAAATTTGACCAGATTTTTAAGCTTGTACAACTAAACCAGTCATGTCATTGCCCTTAGAACAAAACCTCGTATCTCCACGTTTTCATATAAACTGAGTACAGCGACTGACCTTTGTATTGCAGAGAAATTTCATGACAATCAGATCAATAGAAACAGTTCAGGTGTGGAAATCTCTTTTTAACCTACCGTCCATCACAAAGTTAACGCTTAGAGACTACACAACGTTTGCAATAAAGAATGCAGTTCATTTGGTGTCTGCAGTTATTTTTTACAATTAATTGGAAAATATATGGGCTGTACTTGGGAACACACCCCCTATACATTGAGCTCATTTGTTTTGTAAATTAAAGGACAAAAACGATCCAAGTCAGCATTTCCTGTAGAAGTTTTTGGCAGACCCTTTGAAGTTTCCATTGTTGTTGTGTGTGTGTAAGGTCACCCAGTGTGTGCTGGGCCGGGACAGTATTACTGCATCTCGTCTCTCTGGTAAGGAGTGAACCAGCGCTGAAAATAGATTGTTATATATACACCTCCATCAGCCATAACATTAACACCACTGACAGGTAACGTATAACGTAACGTAATAGCATTGACTATCTAGTGCAGGGGTGTCAAACTCCAGCACAGTTTGGTAGTTTCCCTCCTCAAACACACTCACTCAGCCTGGCAATTAACAGGTGATTTGAACCAGGTGTGTCTGAGCAGGGAAATCATCAGACTGGAGTTCCACACCCTGGTCTAGTCAGTTAATTACCACAGAAGTGGGATTTATTAGGTGGCAAGTGAACAGTCAGTTCTTGAAACAGTGCTGGAAGCAGTAGCATAAGTATCTGAGGCAAGAATGAGTGTGATGGCTAGATGTCTTTTTAAATTGATCCAAGAAGGACAAGGTGAATTGGCGACATTGTCATGGCCACCGAATTCTTATTCATGCATATGGGAAGTGAAGGCTAGCCTGCTGTTCTGATCTCAAAGAGGAGCTCCTGTTGTACAAAGTGTTAATGCTGCTCTGAAGACCTCCTCACTACAGGGGGTCCTCAATTTACTTCCTCCAAACGTGACGTAACGCAACAGCAGTAAAGAAGTGAACGATTCCTGATCTTTATTCCTGTGGTAAATATGTAAATTAAAATATACACATTGAGCACATACACAGCAGTAAAGAAGTGAAGGATTCCTGATCTTTCTTCCTGTGGTAATTGCGTAAATAAAAATAAACACATGGAGCACACACACAGCAGTAATGAAGTGAACAATTCCTGATCTTTATTCCTGTGGTAAATGCGTAAATAAAAATAAACACACGGAGCACACACACAGCAGTAATGAAGTGAACAATTCCTGATCTTTATTCCTGTGGTAAATACGTAAATTAAAATAAACACATGGAGCACATACACAGCAGTAATGAAGTGAACAATTCCTGATCTTTATTCCTGTGGTAAATACGTAAATTAAAATAAACACATGGAGCACATACACAGCAGTAATGAAGTGAACGATTCCTGATCTTTATTCCTGTGGTAAATACATAAATAAATAAACACATGGAGCACACACACAGCAGTAATGAAGTGAAGCAGTTCATCAGTTTTTTTCTGAGCGTTTTATTATTTCTTCTTTCACTTCCATGGAGATAGAAGCTTTTCTTCGAAGCATTGCCATCAGAATAGTCTACCTTACACTTGGGAGGCAAAATAAAGCACACACACAAATGAAAGAGACAGAATAAAGCAAAATTGCAAACGAACAACACTGTCTTCCTCATATAGCGCCACATGATGCTGCGTGTATTCATCCACTCCGCTCACCAACTAGTTCTTGCATGAACTTTGTTTTTACGTCACAAATGCTGGAGACATAACACGAGCCCGACGTAACACGAAGACTTCCTGGTGCTTTTCATGGGTGACCAGTGTAGATTTTTTTCAACTTAAAGTGAAAAAGTGGATGATGTGAAGCAAATGTCTTTCCATTTCCATTCTAATGTATGCATCTCCTCCAATCTGGGCAGCACTTTTAATGGATTTATTTAATGTAATTTAATATATACATATATATATATATATATATATGTATGTATGTATGTGTGTGTGTGTGTGTGTGTGTGTGTGTGTGTGTGTGTGTGTGTGTGTGT
>JBBIGC010000020.1:14063256-14079730 GCA_037576955.1 Lepidarchus adonis
GTGTGTGTGTGTGTGTGTGTGTGTGTGTGTGTGTGTGTGTGTGTGTGTGTGTGTGTGTGTGTGTGTGTGTGTTCCTTACCACATACACTTCACATTTGTGTGCCACTGTTTTTGCTGAAACAAAAATGTTGCAACATGCTTCATAAGTTAGAACATCACACTTGAAAGAGACTAATAATCAGCCCTGTACACATACCTGTTATTACAAAGAGTTAAAGTAATTTTTCATACGCAGCATTGTATTTCCCCGACATTTTCTACAGAGAAACGATTCCATATTTTTCTAATGTTGTCGGTCAGCGACGTGTTTAAACATGGACATCAGCATTGACATATCTGAGTGCCTTTAAGTAAATGTGCGTTTTCCTTGTAGCTGAGATTAGACTTCATGTTTCCAGACACTGGTTTGTCTGGGGAGTCTTGCTGTAAAGGTGTGGAGCAGATCAGAGAGGAAGAACTGTTCTGTTCTCTGGTGTTTGTGCGTTTGTATTCAGTGAGTGTGTGTTTGAATGAAGCAGAGGCCAGATGGATGTTTCTGTTAAAGCTGGAAGGTGCTGGACTCACCTAGGCTCTACAGAGACTTCTCACATTTGTTTGCAAGGATTCAAACAGTACAGAGAGCGAAAATGAACGACAAAAAAGGATTTATCAAAGAACGTAATCCAAACAGGACCAAATCAGAGTGAACAAGTCAATTGTTAGCGTCTTACAGTAGATACAGTTTCATTCAAAGGGTTGTTTAAATGCATTTTGAATTTGATCGAAGTTTGTCAGCCTAGGCCATGGGTAGAGATGCGTCTGAATTTTATTTTAAAATTTTAAAATTATACTATATAAGCCTGTGTTTGAAAAACAATCGAAAATGTTCACATACACTGTACATCTTCTAATAATAGCTTGTCTCTTATTTCCAATAAACGCCGGGTTTAAAGAGATGTTGCAACAAATAGACACCGGTCTTCAATAGTAGCCCCCTCTGCCCCAATTTTCACAAGCTTTTACTTTCTACCTTTTACGTTTTAACATAATTTATTCCCTAAAAGGTATAAAACGGCTTAAAACAAACCTCTGATTTCTGAAGACGGTTATATGAGTAACGTGTGTAATTACTCATTTCTGTCATGATATCTGAGGGTTATTGACGGATATTAAGCAGCTCTGTTTAAACTTATCACTGAATTCGGTGCTAAACTACTCCCACAATAACAGCCAATCACAGACGAGTATCACCACCGAACAGACAGAGGGATAAGTTTAGTCGTGATGCTTTATCTTCTGTCAAAATAAATGTGAAGAAGCTGCAGGACATTTTGTGCAGTAAATACCATCACCATTCCGTCTGTGAGGAGAATAATAGCCCGTCTCCAACAAACACCTCTTTATAAAACGCCGGTCCGTCCCAATAAGCAGTCGTTTAATAGTTTAGAATAAACGCCAGGGCTGCTATTGGAAGATAAACTGTATTTTCATTTGACTCACTTGCCTCTCAAAAAAACCTGATGCAATGATTCTGTACTTGGCAACTGTTAATATAATGTTCCAAAAAATATTGAAATACTATTAAAATATCACAATATTACACTGTATTGATTTTTCCCTGCCTCTAGTGTAAGTTTATTAGAATAAAGTAGTAACGTTGTAAAGCAAAATAATGAAAGATTTCACTCCTTTTACATTTTGATTGACGATTACGTTCTGTGAAAAATCTTTTTGTTAAATGTTTATAATGGCAGTAAGTTTGGTGCGATTGTGCTGGTGTGTGTGTAAGTGGCGCATGCTGTAGTGGCAGGGCCATTATTGCGCGTCTACTTGATGTTTGTGCGTTTGTGTGGAGGCACTAACTGAGCAACACGCCTCCTCTCAACTCTCCATCACTGTTATGTGTTGAGGGTCCGACGGTAACCCACTCATGGCTCCTCCTGAGATACTACTGAGCAGAAACGGAGGAAATGTTGAAGCACGCTTTAGCCAATCTTGCCTGCATCCTTGCTGCAACATCATTGCTTCTAACACAGGTGCTGAATGAGTGTTACAGCGCATGTCGTCGGCTTTTGCGGGCGGAATGTCTTTGGAAGCCCATCCTCATTATTTGGGGTTTTGTTCTGTAATTATATACTTTTGCGACGCACCCAAACAACTACACCAAACCCTTATTGAATCATTCCCTGACAGGCTGAAATGTAACGCTCGAAAGAAGTGCTATTTACTCCCTCTCCACAATGTCTTAATACACTTTTAAAATGTACTACTATTTCATAGAACACAGGTAGAGTCCCTGTAAATAAGCAATGTTAGCTTTTGTATTATTTTCTGCTTCTGTTGGAAATGGCAGTGAGCTGTAGCTTCGTTTCTCGTGTAGTCCTCAGAAAGCACATCTCGCCTTCTGTTGTTTCACCTTTTTTTGTATGTTTTGATTTCCTAGATATTTCATAAATAAAAAGGAAAGTAGATTTATTTATCTAAACATGAAAAGTTTAAAGTTATTTAATGTATTAAAAAGTTGGGACGTATCATTTAACCGTAGATGATGTAATCTGCTTTTTCAATAAAGTGGTTTTGTAGTTAATCCTGTGTGATTGTTTTTGAGTGACTATTGACTGTGTAGTCACTGTAGGGATGGACGATTGACATCAGGGTTTGGGGGGGACGGCTAATAATATAATAATATTAATAATAATAATAATTTTTATTTCTGCCCCTGTAATGTCTTGTGATTGGCTCCAGCTTCCCCGTGACCTGAAATGCATAAAGCGGCTTTGAGAATGAATGAATGAATGAATGAATGAATGAATGAATGAATGAATGAATGAGTAAGTGAGTGAGTGAATAAATGAGTCAGTCAGTTAGCATCCATCACTGCTAAAATTCCTGTGTTGAAATCTGGGCCTGCACATGGAAATTCAGACTTTTAGGGTTTAATTAAATATAAAGTATAATTTCAAATACAAATGTTGTGAGCAATAAAAATTGCCCATTTGTTTCTCTTTACTAGGCCTGTGAGATGTCCAGAGCAGTGTTTGCCATGAGAAGTCCCCCCTTTTCTGAACCATCAGTGAGATCACAGTGTTTACTCAACAATGCTATCACCGCTCATCAGACCGCACACTATTACAAGGCATTAATCTGGACCCTGCACGCTAACAACCCCACCTCACCCCCAGCAGTCCCAGAGCGGGGGAGAACTGCCCGTCCTGCCCTGATGCCAGATAACCACCGTCCCCGAGGTACTGGCTAAACCACCACAATCATCGGCTGGAATGTTCCACAACTGCAATTAGAGCTGGAGCTGGAATTCAGACTCCCATGAGCAGTTCTGGGAGAAACATTCAAGAACCATGTGAAGGTTCTGTTTAGATCCTAGAACCGTAGGCAGTATTCCATCCTTAAATGACTAGAGACACTTATGTAAGATATTTTCAAATTGTTCCAGACATCCGGTTCCTCTAAATCTCCAGGTCTGGAGGGCTGGTGTCCAGCACAGTTTGGACGATCCCCTCGGAGATATTGTTTGACTATTTGAGTCTGGAGAAGCTGGAGGACCCATTCTTCATGGAGGAATACACTGTGAGTGAAAATAGTCCTCAAAGGATTTAGATGAGATCCATTCTATATTCTATAAGCTGCAGAAAATGCTCATTTATGATATTAAACTTAAGATAAGCCGGCTGTAGTGTTACTGAATTTACCGATCTGAAGTAAAAGCATCTAACTTGGCAACTCTATGCAGTTAGTGACATACCGTAGTTCAGTGTGAACAATTAAATTGATAACATTTGTAACTTAATATCACACCGCAACGTAATTTAAGCTCCAGGTCATTGCTTTTGCGAAGCAACATTTGCAAAATCCAAGACGAACGCGTGTCTGACATCGACATTGTTGTTCAGCGATGATGATGCCGTTTACAGATCTGATTTTGAAGGATTTGAATAATAATAAAATAAAATTTTCATTTCAGTGTCGCTAATTTTATACTAAAGAATTTACACGATTGACAGTGCTGTACTGCTGCACCCCACCCTCCAGTCGTTCAAGTGGGTGGGTTTGTGGGTTTTTGACCGAAGGGTCCCAGGTTCGATTCTCGGGACCGGACAGTAGCTGAAGTGCCCTTGAGTAAGGCACCTAACCCCCAACCGCTCACCATGTACGTCACTCTGGATAAAAGCGTCTGCTAAATGCTGTAAATGTATTATACACTAGGATCTAATGTAATGTAGCAAAGGGCTGAACAAGTTTGTGAGGCTGGACATCGTCACTGATCTATCTTTGCTTTGTGTTGCTTTTCCAACTTTTCGTTGCTGCAGTAAACAGTACATTTAAATTCGTCTTTTTGTACTGAATTAGCAAATGTGTTTTCATGTGTTTAGATCGGCCGCCCGATAATAATTGGTGGATTAATTTAATAATTGGTGGAATTGGTGGAATTCCCCTTTAAAAAGCCAAGCTTATTTACCTTGCTGTTTAGTGTCTAAATCGAACATTGAACTTTGTTCATGGTCATATGCAGATTTCACCAGGGAAATTTGCCAAAGGCGCCGCAGTTTTGACCATTACCCCATATCTGTGTAGGCAATCGTGCTGTACTTTGTCAACCCGAGTATCATACACTGATCAGCCATAACATTAAGACCACCTGACTAATATTGCGTAGATCCCCACATGCTGCTGAAACAGCTCCGACTGGGGCGCACTGTGTGTCCTGACTTCTTTCTACCAGAGCAGCGTTAACAGGAGCTCCTCTTTGGTATCAGACTCTATTCCCCACATGCATCAGTGAGCCTTGGATGCCCATGGAAGTGTTGCAGATTCACCAGGTGTCCTTCCTTGGAAGACCTGCTGTATCAGAGATGCTCTAGTCATCACTTCTCAATGTGGCTTAGATCCTTAGCACAATCACTGCCTAATATAGTATCCCAGAATAACTAGATTCAGTCAGTGGTGTTCACGTTACCTGTGCGATATGAACGATATGAACGACCTCCATGCACCTTAGAGATGCACTGAGATCCTGTCACTCAAGAATGCTTAAACGTCCCTACAGCACTGCATTACCAGAGTAAATACCCACAATGCTCTTCCAGAACGATGTAAAAGAGCCTACATCTCACTGTCCACTTGTGGTCAGATCACTTGATGCAATGCCATCTATGCACAGGGGCTCAACAGCATTACTTAGAAAATAATGAGACAAAAATCTGAATTTTTCACCATTGGTTTATACTTATCACAAGAAAACTTCAAAGTGTTGAGATTTTGATTTGTAATACAGTCTGAGAACGCAGAAGGGAGTGTCACAGTGTTAATTAGGCCATAAAGTAGCAGGACAATAGTGAAGAAAATCTTAATCTCCGCAATCCTATTCCAGACTTAATCTAGTGTCTGAGCTGATCTGGGTTTACGTCTACACACACACAAATACTAACTCTCCACAAAAGACACACATGGCAATTTAGCAAAACTGCAGAATTATGTCTTTCTTACTCTTGAATCTGAAAGGAAAACCTTTTTACCTTGTACATTCATGTTTTTGGTTGTATTAAAGGAAGAGTTTGGAGATAAATCCTCTTCACACAATCCTTCGCTGACCCCAGAGGAGGTCAATCAGACAAAACATGTCTGGAGTGGGGCTCATACGTCTTTAGCTTACACCTGGAGCAACATGGCCATGTTGATACACTTGTGGAAAAGACACAACACAACATAAAGCTATAATGATGAACAAAACACTTGCTGTGAGTAGCCATTTTAGACACGAATACACTTTTTGCACAAAAGAGTATGAGGAACGGCGTTCTAGTCTAACTGAAGAGCTGGAGCCCGTTTGAGCAAGTTCTGGGGATGTATTTATAGGAAAGATTTGACTTCTAGTCTCAGATGTAAACCTCCAGATCTAAACTTCTCTGTAAACATATGTAATGAAATAACTATAGTCATTTTTAGTCATTTTGCCTGTCAAATGAAGATTAAAGAGGAAATTGTAAAAGAAATTGGTGTGTTACGTTACCTGGGAGGTGGTCTAAGAAATACTTCAGAGGTCAGTATTTACAGGAAGGATTTGGGTGACTATTAACTTCAACAACAGCCTGGCCTCAAATATTCACCCCAAAACTCCTTGTACCATTTTTCCCCAACAATAGGCAGCCCCACATTATAGGCCGACCAATTTTATAAGCCGCCGAAAATAAAGATAAGCTGCTCCATGTTATTAGCTGCAGCGTTAATGAATTTACTGATCTGAAGTAAAAGCATCTAACTTGACCCCTGGAGGCTCTATACCGGTAGTGACATTATACCGTAGTTGAGGATAAACAATTACATTGATAAAATTTGAAACTTACCGATGTCATGCCTCAACGCAAAGAATTTAAGCTCCACGAAACGTCTGTAATATTCGAGATGAACGCGTGTCCAACATTAGCGACAATATGTTATGTTTTCCAGCATCAAATAATTTTCTTCATCTCTCTTGTTTATCTTTGAATTCATTCATCATGCCCACCAAAATATGACAACCAGATTGTGAGGTTATACTTAGTAAAACTCTACAACCGCTTTTATTTTACAATACACAGAGAGTCTACGCATTTTGGTGCATGATGGCTAGGCTAACTGCTAACCAATGCTAGTTCTAGCAAACAACTTGTTTGTTTCTGGTTTCCAGTGGAAGGTGGAGGTAAGTGTTGTGAGATATGCCAGTTTCATGGGCATTATGGACTGTATAGTGTGTGGAGTGGAGAACGGGTGGGTAGTGAGGGCGGAAAAGAGTGGAAAAGGTTGGGTTTTGTGGAGAGTTGTAGCCTGTTAGCGAGAGAGTACGGGTTAGCAGCGCACAATGGAGCAGCTTGGAAATTGGAACGAGGAACAGAAATTGTGTAAACAGAAATAAATAAAGTCACAGGTCCCGAAAACGAAACTCTACCTCCGAGTGAGTCTCTGCGCTGGTTCAGAAGAAGTGCATTCACATTTGAAGTTGGGGAGTCACTCTGAGTGAGGCTGCCATTCAGCCCTGAAGGTGAGGTGACAGTTTCCCCGCACAAACACAGGAAAGGTAACATAAGCAATGGCGCTTTATATGTTCTGCAATTTATACTGACCCGTCACTGATCTATAATTTTTTTCTGAACTGTTCATTGCTGAAGTAAACAGTATGTTTAAATGATGTCATACTGAATTATACTTTTAGCGAATTTTTTTTCACGTTTTTAGATAGGCCGCCATTTAAGCAAGCTGCACTCAATACCAGGTTTGCAAAGTCAATGTATAAGCTGTGGCCTGTAGTTGGGCAAATATGGTCATTTAGAAAAGTTTTTCCCACCTTCAAGACATGAAGAAATTTTCTCTGCAAAATCTCGACCGGGGCACCACTGTAGATGGTGAGAAGGTTGACTATAAAGTAAAGTGTCCCATTAACATCTCACAATAGTACTTTGGTAGAGTATAACCTTGTTTTTTGTCCCTTTGTTAACAAGAACTCCCTCAACCACCTAGTGTCAATGCTTGGAGGGTGAAGGTTTCATGTAGATATAGAACTTCATAATGACTTTTGGTTGGAGAAGAATGCCGATCATTATTTTGCATCAGCTAACCGACGCCGGTGCTAGTTAGCATCAGGCTGTGACTGGGGGACAGGGTAAGCCCACACAGAGAGTGAGGCCAGGTCTACTGTCTTGAACCTCCAGACACAGATGGCTATGGCATCCCCAGGAACTTCCAGATGTTTCTTGTCCAGTCTTGGTAGCTTACCTCCTCAAGCACATGCACTAAGCCTGACAACTGAACTGGTGTGATGAACCAGGTGTGTGTGATCAGGGAAACCCCTGAAGAGTGCTGGACACCAGCCCTCCAGGACCAGACTGGGCACTGAACTGAACAGTGTTTATAGGACGAAACGGTGGTAATTGCAGAAGTAATAGAGGCTGTTTCCTGTACCAGTGTTTTGAAAAGCCAAGTGAC
Source organism: Lepidarchus adonis (assembly GCA_037576955.1). Classification (NCBI taxonomy): domain Eukaryota; kingdom Metazoa; phylum Chordata; class Actinopteri; order Characiformes; family Lepidarchidae; genus Lepidarchus; species Lepidarchus adonis. The sequence goes on from JBBIGC010000020.1 coordinate 14,071,210, forward strand.
CACCAGTAGTGAACACAAGGAGACCATTATACTCCAAGGTGACTAGTGGTAATGACCTCAAGGGGTGTGTGTGTGTATGGGGTACCCATTCATTTGGCATTCGTTTTATTCTAAATGTTCCAGTAACTGAATGGACTGTGCTTTGAACATCACAAAAACGTGTAGTTCTATATGGTCAGAGATTCATTGTTGAGTGATGAGGATGAGGGAGGTGCAATTACATAAGTATGAGATATAATTGTGCAAACCTTACCATTCAATGATGATCTTTAACATTTGATCCCATGAACTGCAGAACCTGAGGAATGTGTAGTTTCATCCCCACATTGATGGCAAGTTGAAAATGACCTCAATCTCTTTTAATAACAAGGTTTATCTCTTAAATCTCCTACATGACGTTTATTTATTTAGTAAGCTAAAGAAATACACCAGCAACTTCTATTAACCCATCCAAATATGATCAGTAAATGTTCATGAATGTGAAGTGTTGTGGAGAAGTGTAGGACAGGCAATCAGTGCTCGCAAACATGCTGGATACTGGGTTTCTCAAGCCAGTGCCATAGCCTAAACTGTTCAAAGCCATAATCTCCTTAATCAACTTCTCCTTAACCTCTTGCTCTCCTTCAACCCTGCCATATATTTACATCAACAAAGTGCCAAGATGTTCCTGTGGACATCTGCATTGCTTTTCAAGCTGATCATGTGAATGTACACATTTCAGAAGCTAAAATTTCCCAAGTTGGGTTTTGTGGGTTTACCATCATCTAAAGCTTAACTCCTAACCATTTAATCAAATTTGGAAAAAAACAGTGGGATTTCAGTTAGAAACAATATTCATTTCTGTTTGAGTGACCACCATCTTGGCATTAAAACAAATACACTTGCGTTTGCTTCCACTGTTGAGAAGCTTTCAGGTGTTTGAGCCTCCTTTAGCCCAAAAGACTTTCACACTGTGGTTTTAACACCAGTTTGGAGGAAAAATACATTGAATCGTGACCAAGAACACAAGGCTTACGTGTTGTACCAAAATACGCATTTTAATGAATTTCATCAAATAATTAAAAGCTAGAATTCAAATGACAAAACAAAAAGTAAAGCATCGTCCATGGCCACTACGTCTGTCACCACAGAAATGGAATTCCAGTCCCAGCAGGATCCCGTCTCTACGGTCATTTATGCGCAAAAGGCCAGAGACCACCCAACTGGGCTGACCACAAGACTGGGCAAAATGATTAGTCCTGCCCACGTACTGACGCTGACCTTTATGTAACTGCGCAGGCCGTGGGAACTGGACGCACTTGCACTCGCCAGAAGTGTATAGTGAAGAAGATTCTTGCTGCGGCCTGAGAATAAGCATATAGGTTGTGTTCGGGGTCCCAGTCGTTCAGACGAGTCCCAATAATTAGACTTGTTTGTTTTTTTGCCTTAAATTCCCTCAAATTATGAGTAAAGAAAAATGACTGAGTGCAGACAGTGGTTTACCTACAAACACTTCATCAAAGTGACATATTGCCAAAATAAAGGTTGTGACGTGTGCTTAATATGGGTTTCTCAAAAGCTTTCATTTAGTTTATTGTACAAAAACATTGATTTCGCACACAGATAATACATTAAATGCTGAGAAACATAAAAAATCTGAAACTTTTTAAATTTAAACCTTGAAATAATCCGTTTTTCTTTTTTCACTCGCCTCTAGTACCACCCAATAGCTGGGACTCCCCCAGTCGCACAATGCCACCAACACTGGGAGGGTGAAAGCTAGCATTGTGCTGAGTGATGGGGGATAGGGAGGACCATGCTACCCATCCAGACAGAGTGAAATTACAAATGTCTATAGTAAGGACTGAATGCTGGGACTCTGAGAAAGTTAAGGCCTTGAACAGAATGTCACTGTGTTCCAGTCTCCTCCCTTTCAGGCTTCCTCTAAGGCAGTTGTCCCCTGACCTGACCGATACCGGGCCGTGGAGCATTTCGAACCGCAGGCCAGTACCGGGCCTTACAAAAAATGTAAACTTTTTTTAAAAAAAATTATCTCAATATGTAGCATCTAAGTATGTTAGAGACTCAACTTTGCCGCTATTCTGGATGAAAGTCATGGCAGAAAACCCTGAGATCACCACAACAGCACTGAAAACTTATTCTGAAAGGAACGTTTACGTTTGCGTGAGGGGAAGAGGAGGACGTTACTCTGATCGTTTTTAGCGCATTTCAGAAAGACACTGCTAAAAAAGTTACATAATTACACAGTGGATTCACGTTTATTATTAATTAGTTATTATTAATTAATGTATTATTATTATTATTATTATTATTATTATTATTATATTTACAAAATACCAGTTTTTGTGTTGGTCGTATCATTTTATTTTGTTGTATTTATCCACGACACCTTAAATGCCGTTCCTCGAAAATATTGTTTAACATTAAACCGGTCAGTGGCGCAATAAAGGTTGGGGACCTCTGCTCTAAAGCATGCATTCAGATGAATCTGATATGTTCATATTGTTTGAGCTAAGCTGTGATTTAAAGAGGACAAGGGAAAATATTCTGCTTTTCAATCAAACTGTTGGATCATAGTTTGATTTTTTGTTTGATTGTTTGTTTTTGAAAAAAACCTTTTTATTATATTAGAAAATAAACTAAATACACAATGAAAATGAATACACAACTTGATATTTATGTCAAACTAATTTATTTATTTGTTTTAGACTTTGCCGACATGTGGAAATGATCCATGAAGAAATGTCCAGCTCTTGACAGGAACTGTGTTGACATGCTCGCATGTGACATGTTGCTTCAGCAAATTACTTAAAGTACGGTACACTACATGCCCAGAAGGCTGCAGATGCTTCTGTCTCAGAAGTAGGTGAGATGTAATTCGAAACCCGTTATTAAAGTTACTTTCACTTTCATTTTCACACCATTAAAAAAACTATGAGAAAAAAATGGTTTTGGGGCAGCATCGTAACCACGAATTTTCATAAGTCAAGTATGTCGTAAGTTGATATTAAATTGTATTAATGTATTAAATTATGAAGAAAAATCAATGGATTTGCCCTTAGCTTTGACCAAATAGAGTCCTGAAGAGCCAGACTCCAGCACATTCCCCTCCTTGAACACTCACTACACCTGGCAATGGACAGGTGAGTTGAACCAGGTGTGTTTGAACAGGCAACTGGGCTCTCCAGGACTGGATCAGTGCAACCCTGGTGTACAGTATGTACACTGCTGATCATAACTGTGATATCTGACTCCCAGTTGCTTCCAAAACTGACAACCGTGCTCAGATGTTGGTGAAACCACAGAGCTAACATTTGTTTGAAAGATTTTCTGCAGTTACTATATTAGCATTAGCATCAAGTCTATTATACACACGTCACTCCAACCCTACGTAGAGTTTACGTTGATCAGTGCCAAGACGTGCTAAACACAAAGACAATCGAGGACTAGTTTAAAATATGGAATTCATTCAGTTTTCCATTAACTCCAGGTGTAGCCCATTGGCGATCATCTTCTGTGAGGCTCACATTGCTAACACCAGATGTCAATAGTCTTTTCTGTAAGGACACCCTCAACATCTTCTCTCAACCCAATCAAACCACATCCAGCTCTTCATTAAGGTGTTGCAGACTGGTGGATGTGGTTTAGCACATGGCATGACACCGTTTCAGACCAGAGCTGGTGTCCATTAAGCAACCATGAGGAGGACTGATCTCAGATCAGATATCTCCATATTGACAATGGTCGAACTGATTCTGGATCAGCAATTCTATGCCTAAGGAGAACCCAGTGAATACGCTGCATGATTTTAAGGTGTCAGGACGACTGACGTGAATGCAAAACAACATTACAATGCGGGAATGGTTAAAGACGGCCGTTGCTACAACCCTCATTTGCTAACCAACCAATAGGAATGCAAGAATTTGCATAACCCGATCAGCCATAACATTAACACCACTGACATGTGAAGCGAATAACATTGACGTATTTAGATATTTCAGTCAAATGGCACCTGTCAGGACAGTGGGACGTATTAGGCAGCAAGTGAACAGTCAGTTCTTGAAGTTGATGTGCTAGAAGCAGGAGCATGAAGATCTGAGCCACTTTGACGAGGGCTTTTGTGATGGCTAGTGGAGTTTTCCAGGTGTGCAGTAAAAAGTGATCCAAAGAAGAGCAACAGGGACATGGGCACCCAATGCTCACTGATGCATCCCAAAGAGGAGCTCCCATTGTCCTAAATGTGAAAGCAGGCTCTGATAGAAAGGGGTCAGAACACATAGTGCACAGATTCAGCAGCGTTATGGAACCTACTCAGCATTAGGCAGGTGGTGTTAATGTTATGTCTGATTGGCGTAGAAGAGGTAGGGGTACATTTTCTTTTTGACAAGAGTTGGGTTAAAATCACATCAGAACAAACTGGAAACTCATTGAATATGCTTGTGAACCAATCCTGAAAATAACTCCAGCTTGGTTAGGTCTGAAGTAAAAAGGCTCGTTGCCAGGCAACAGGCTCCCTACGCCAGTCTCTTCGAGGTTCAGATTTCTCTCACTGCACCCAAGAGTCTCAGAACACCTTCAGAAGTAAATGAAATAAATAAATAAACGGTTTCGCTATTAAGCTCGCTTCATGGCTCAGTGTAAGCTGCCTGCCGGTTATGGGCGTCTGCAGGCTCCTTCCTGTTGCTTAGGGGTATTTCATTGGGTGATTTATCCCGAGGCTGACTTATTCTTGTCCAGGGAATGTTTTCGGTCAGGATGTGACGTTTTCCCACATGTGTTTGGTATTGATTTTCCTCTCTCTCTGAGGACGTGTCTTGACACAGCAGAGCTTAGGGGTTTGAGACCTTTGGCCTTGTGTTCCACAGAAGAGGCACTGGGAACTCAGCAAAGCGGCCAACTGTTGAGGAAATGGACTTGGCGACACCTGGTGGTGGCAAGTTAGTTCTCCCCTTCCTCAGCTTTCCGCATAATTGAGTGTGATGCAGTCAGAGTGGGTTCGTCCAAAAGCTCCAATCTAGAGTTGGTGGATGGAACCAGACATCTAGTTCCTCTAAAAGCCCCGAAACAGAAAATTCTTCCATACAGATGTTGCCTCATGCCCGAGACATTCATTGTTTCACCATCATCATGCACATGTGGAGCTTCACTGGTGGTGTGGAGAACAAACGGCTATATTTGTGTTGCAGACGTCTGGTTCCATTCACCACCACAGTTAAGAAGAAACTTATTGGTGGAATTGGTGGAATACAAAAAAGGACAAAACCAGTGGTGTCAACTATTTATTGGTTTTCAAACAGGACCATCATTTTCACATGAATAAAACATGTTACAGTACACAAGCTCATCAAGTTTTGTCAATTTTTTCCATTACACTGCTCCTGCTAACACTGCTAACCTGCTAACAGAATCCCATAGTGAGCTTTCAAATGAACACATGATCTGAACATTATAACTGGCTGTCTGATTGTGTTAGTGTGCGTTATTCGTGTGGAAATGTTGGGCGTAATCGAGTATACAGAGTGTATGCATGTGATGTCACAGTGGCCAGGCCTCACTGCAGTCACAGCCACTGAGTGGCAAACTTTCTTTTTCTGAGTATTCTACTCACGTCACAAAAACACGTCTCAATGACTTTACAAATAGGAAAAATGGCAAAAGCAGTCGGGGGTAGACTTTGATCTTGGGTCAGTTGGGCTCAACTGTGCTCCTTACGACATATAAAAGTGAGGAGCAGCCCATAAAACAGTGTTGATATCCCACCAGGTCTTTGGGAAGTTGTAAGCATAACAATTGGGCCCAACTGCCTTTAACTAAAGGAGATAAATGTGTAAAAATGCAAAAATATAAACAACAGAATCAGATGTTTTTTTTTTACTAAATCTGTTACTTTACCCCCTTGTGAGAAATTAACTTTCTTATATTTGTAGTGAACATACTGAAACTTTGGAACTTGCGCACCACTTTTGAAGTATTCAGTTCTGGGTGGCTTTGGACACAATCTGCTGGAAGGTTCTTGATGTCCCATAGGGCCGCAGGGCCGGGGGTCAGCGCAGGGGCCTGTGAAGCATGTTTTGGGCCGTGTGTGTATGTGTGCATGTTTTTAAGCAAAGTTCTTCTTGATGAAATTGATGAGGCCGTTTGTAGAGGAGTCATGGGAGCTGACCTCAGTCTTGTCCTGCAGTTCTGGCTCAATCTTCTTGGCCAGCTGTTTCCCCAGCTCCACCCTGCACAGAGAGACAGCAATTGAAGCCATCTCAGCTGTCGGTCTGCCTAGATTTTGTGTCTGCTCTCAAGTTACTGTTTGTATTTGACAGTGTTGGTTGGATTAATTCAGATTGTTCACCAGAAACACAGGACACTGATGTACAAAGAAAAGTACTGATGTACAAAGTGAGGAAATTTCCCCACATCTGACCCTCAGCAAAAGAAGAGGAATTTTTTGTTTGGATATTATTATATTAAATATGTCATTTGGAACTGATCTTGATCAGGTCTCACTCTCATTTTAAATTGACCTTGTCCAGGTCTAGTTCTCATTCAGACCTGACCTTGTCCAGGTCTAGTTCTCATTCAGACCTGATCTTGTCCAGGTCTAGTTCTCATTCAGACCTGATCTTGTCCAGGTCTAGTTCTCATTCAGACCTGATCTTGTCCCGGTTTAGTTCTCATTCAGACCTGATCTTGTCCAGGTCTAGTTCTCATTCAGACCTGACCTTGTCCAGGTCTAGTTCTCATTCAGACCTGATCTTGTCCAGGTCTAGTTCTCATTCAGACCTGATCTTGTCCAGGTCTAGTTCTTATTCGGACCTAATCTTGTCCAGGTCTAGTTCTTATTTGGACCTGATCTTGATCAGGTCTCACTATCATTTAGAATTTATCTTGAACAGGTCTAGTTCTCATTTACATTTACATTTACATTTATTCATTTGGCTGACGCTTTTGTCCAAAGCGACTTCCAGGTTCAGGAAACAATCAAGCATAAATTCAGACATGATTTGGTCCTGATCTTGTCCAGGTCTAGTTCTTATTTGGACCTGACCTTGTCCAGGTCTAGTTCTTATTTGGACCTGACCTTGTCCAGGTCTAGTTTTTATTTGGACCTGACCTCGTCCAGGTCTAGTTCTAATTTGGACCTGATCTTGTCCAGGTCTAGTTCTCATTTGGACCTGATCTTGTCCAGGTCTCAATATCATTTAGAATTGATCTTGACCAGGTCTCAAAGTCATTTAAACTTGACCTTAATCAGGTCTTACTCTAATTTAGACTTGATCTCGAACAGATCTCGCTCTCATTTGAACCTTATCTTGTCCAGGTCTCACTCTCATGTGGACCTGATTCTGACCAGATCTCGTTATCCTTTGGACCTGATCTTGTCCAGGTCTAGTTCTCATTTGAATCTTATCTTGTCCAGGTCTCACTCTCATGGGGACCTGATCTTGTCCACGTCTAGTTCTCATTTGGATCTGATCTTGACCAGGTCTCACTCTCATTTGAAATTGTTCTTGACCAGGTCTCACTCAAATTTAAATTTTGATCAGGTCTAGCTCTCATGTGGACCTGATTCTGACCAGGTCTCATTCTCATTTGGACCTGATCTTGTCCAGGTCTTGCTCTTATTTGTACTTGTTCTTGCCCTCCCTTGATGAATTACACCTTGACCAGGCATCATTCTCACTTGGACTTGGTCTGAACTTAGACTCAGCCCCCTTTAGAGCCTGAACTTGTTTATAGTTCATGTGTAACTTTATCAGGCTGTGTCCACTGTACTCACCCCCACTGGTCAAAGCTGTTGATCTCCCATAGGACCCCCTGGAGGAAGATCTTATGTTCATACATGGCTGCAGAGACACACAGACAGAGAAATCAATGAGTCCGAGCATTTTCTTCAGACAGGAATGCTTCTTTATGGAACTCCTGATCACCTGGCCAGGCCAGGGACTAAACACACTAGCATGTATCTCCAGAGTCAGCATTACTGACCTCTGCTCTAAAGTTTTGTGGGTACAATCTAATTAAAGGGCAACTGGAGCCTCACCTATAAGCACTCCGAGGGTGTATGGTGTCAGGTTCTTGAAGATGATGGAGTTTGTTGGCTTATTTCCTTGAAATACCTTTAAACAGAGAGATTTGTTTTAAACCAATGAAGATAATCAAGTGCACGTTCATCATTCCTTTGCCTCACATTCTTTCACTAGAACAGTGAACAGTGGCTATCACCACTAGGAGGCAGCGTATGTTCCTATAATAGATGCTGGTATTCGTATCGCCACCAGGGGGCAATCACAAGCTGTGTTATTCCAGGGGGTATCTTACTTTGTGTGGCAAGATCTTCTCCAGTTTCTCTCCACTCAGTCCTCCAGCCTCCAGCTCATTCTTCGCCTCCTCTGTCGTCTTTCCTTTCATCAGAGCTTCCGTCTGGGCCAGGAAGTTGGCAATCAGGATCTACACACACACACACAAACACACACACACACACACACACACACACACACACACACACACACACACACACACACACACA
>JBBIGC010000020.1:14079830-14093073 GCA_037576955.1 Lepidarchus adonis
ATATATTTTTTTTACATCATTCAATATTGATATAGATTATGTTATAAAACAAATAACTAATTATGACAAGTTGTAGAACACTAAACAACTGTATTTCTGGTAGAATAGGTATAAATATTATAAAACTTAATAAATCTTAATGTATTAAAAAGTTTCAACATAAAACGGGCAGCACACAAAAAAAAGTTTTATTTTTGATCAGTCAAAAGTGTCTAGGTTCTACAGGAGAACACACTACATTTGCTTTTCAGATTCCAGTTTGGGTCATCATAAGATGTATTTTTTCCATCACCTGTTAAGATTGAACAATGAAAATGTTGCAGTATTTTGTAAAAATAGAAAAGTTTAATTATTTATTTTGGGGCGTTTCCCACACCACAGTATAATAAGTTCACTTCAGCGACACTAATAAAGCACTTTATGCTCAGAAAATTATATCATGACCACAATAGATCACAATAACATTAAATATCATATCGCCCAGTTCTAATGTGTGAACTGGTACCTTACAGGTACTAGATTTTCTAATGAATTATTGAAAAGGCGAGTTGAGCCAAGTTGGGTAGATCTGGTAGAATGCAGTGAAAAAGCAACTTGTTCACCCACCAGCCGCAACATGTTGTAGGCTTTTGCCTTCAGAAATAAATCTACATGGGCTTTTGATGTAAATCCAGAAGACTGTAAACAGTTAGTTGTGTGCATTTGTTTACAGGCTTTTTTTCTTCAGAAATAAATCTACATGGGCTTTTGATGTAAATCCAGAAGACTGTAAACAGTTAGTTGTGTGCATTTGTTTACAGGCTTTTTTTCTTCAGAAATAAATAGGAAAAAAACATATTGGATGTTAATACAGACCAAATCCCACAGATGCCGTCACTGTAGCTTTAAAGATGCATTGGAAATGGAGAGAGAGGCTCTTGGCCATTGTAGTGAGTCTCTAGAATTGGGCTTTTTGGCGACGCTCTCGCTGAGGTCATGTGGAATGTATTTCCTGTTTGGGTCCCTTCAGTTTTGGGAATGAAAGAAAAAAAAATCGTGACTTGGTGCTCAATTGATGGCAGGTCTCTGAAAGACCCGAATAGCTTCTCAAGTATGTCGTGAAGAGCTTGTGCATTTTTGGAACAAGAATAAATTGATATTACAGAACAAACCCACTGGCACGAGAAAGGAAGAAAGAAGCGACATTTCATAGTGGTCTGAACTGCAGTGCTGATCTGGAGTCAGTTCAGTTCAGTTAGTAGGGTCTGGGTGAAGATTGAGAGAGGAATATGACCATAGATGTTAAGAATGTCTGTCTGGTTGAAACCTCACCGCTTGTTACTTTTCCTCAATGTGTTTTTCAGATGCTTTGGCCTACGCTGATTTCATGCACATGGTTTGCTGTTTTAGAAATCGTGAAATAAAATCCACCATGTTCATTCTTAGGCCACATTATGGAAGACTAGGTAAATTTGCGTGATAGGGCTGCAAAATATATTGTATATAATATAAAATAATCGTCTCTGCGATTCAGTGCATCAGTGAATTTGAAGGCTGACCAATCGCAACAGTTTTACCGAACGTTTTGAGGAAATTTGGTATCAAATACAAAATATTAAACCCAAACTTAAACCATTAAACTGCTTTTGGGTGAATAAGGAAACTTCCCAAAAACTATAATTTCCAAATGAGCAGTTAGTTTCCATATTTGGATTGTATGGATTATGGGTGAACACACGTTTTGAAACTTTATTGGTATTTACATGCTTCAGATGTGATTCGGCCCCTTTAATATGTTGAAAAATATCACGTTATGTAGCAGTATAATTGTATTAAATATTCTGTTCAAATTGTACATCTCAAGGTTTAACTAATAACTTTATCTTACAATGAAAACTAGCGGTGGGAGAAATTGTAATGTTCAGTATTTTTAGAATCCTATATGTCAGTTGCTTTTAAGTAGAATTGTGCAATAATTAAGCAATAATTGTGGCTAAGATATTGCGATAGTATTGTATTGTTGCCTCCGTGGCAATTCCCACCACTAATGTAGACTGTAGCAATTCTTTTTTTATTTTTTATTTTTTAGATGCACCTGTCTAGGTGTTGATGTTGCACATCTCCACTTTCTGTGTCTTTTGTTTCAGTTTAAAAGCCCTTGTCTCTTTATCAGGGACGGAATAGATTATACCATGGTACTCTGCCACAGAGAAAAACACTGGATATATTTCAATGTTTTTTTTCTCATGTGAATATAGATGGTGCGCTACCTATACTACAGCCATCTTTGTGACTTTTATTTTTTAAAATCGTTTCTGTTGTGATGAAAACGATGGGGTTCTTGTGGATGTCAGACAAAGCTTTATCACAGTAGACTTACAGAAGTGAGTACACCCCCGTACATTTTTGCCATGTTGAACTTCCGGTGACCAGTATGAGAGTGTGTAACACACCTGCTCCCCATTCACACCTGAGATCTTGTAACATTAATGAGTCACATGAGACCAGGGAGGGAAAATGGCTGATTTGGCACAATTTGGACATTTTAATTTAGGGGTTTACTCAGTTATTTTAAGGGACAGCAAATGTACAATATTCAATTTGTACACTGAGCTCTATATCTCATTGTCAATGGCGCAAAACATTTTTTACATCATAACATTTATTTTGGAACAGACCAATAATAATACAGAAATAATATTTTTGGGGAAAATATTGCTACTTTTAACAAGATCTGGAGGTTCCTCATTTTGGACATTTTGGAGGTTTTGTTCTGACCTGAACATGTGTATTACATTCCTATTTTCCTATTTTCTATGAATTTATTTGTTCCATGACTGCATCGTGTGTGTGTGTGTGTGTGTGTGTGTTCTCGCCTGTAGTAGGCTGATGGACATGCCCCCTAACAAAGCATTCCACTGTTGTTCGGAATATTTCTCTCTCTCTCTCTCTCTCTCTCTCTCTCTCTCTCATGGAGAATGTCACAATGGAATCTTTTCATGGGTGAAGGGGAGGGGAGTATCGTAACAAAGACCAGATTAGGAGCTCTGCCTCTTGTTTCATGTTTCTTTTTTTGTTTTCTGACCCTCGCTGCGAAGAGGAAAAGGATAAAACACGGAATAAATGAGTCATCTCATTAGATTAACTTGTACCTTTTGTGTCCGCCAGATTGTAGCTCTGAGATTTGAATGAATGAAATGGAAAAAATCACAGAAAAGAGTTCAGGACAGAATGCTAATGACTTAGAGTCGTCAGAAGAGCTTACCTTTCAGATACGTTTACCCGGAGAACCAACCGTTGCACTAACTGTGTTTGGACATTTAATTTTTTGCTTTGAAGAGCAGTGGTTGAACTTGGGCCTAAATTCTTCATTGTCAGCTGAGTTTTTCCAGGGGTTGTAACATGTCAGAAACTTTGCGTAAAAGCTCCCAGGACTCTTATCTGCAGACTGATGTCATTGGAAAAACAGGTGCTACAGGATGGAACCTTAATTGCTCTCAGGTCAAAACGTCATCTTTTAAAACGTCATTCAATCACCACACAACGCTTGCATAAGGGTTACTTCCAGTCATTGCTTTGACTTTTTGTCTGTCAAAGAAATAGTTTGGCAAAAAAAGTATAAAATTTTCCACTCACCTCAGATCTGCCAAGACATATTTGCAGTCTGAATTCTTCTTTAGCAAAGAGGCTAACACTGAAATCTATAGTCACACGAATACCCAAAACTTAAGCTGCATCCAGCTGATTATTATGGTTAATGACACAGTTTAAGACACTATATATACATATAATAATAATTTTACACCTGTTAAATATTAAACAGCATTTGCAAGCCGATTATCAGCTGACGGATATCTTATTTTATAGTCATTTTCATCACGTTTTGCATTTTCAAATGTTTGCATGAGTTTAATTCAACAGGTGGTTGTTTTCTGTGAGAAATTGTATATAAATCCTGTTAAAATATTTCATTATTATTGCTGCATGTGGCGGCGCTGATGGGGTGGTTGTGTTATGGGTCAGTCACGATGATGCTGTTCCTTGGCCGAACCGTAGTGCTGGTATCATTAGTGCCAGACAAGCAGCACACCTTGTACTTGTCTCTGACTCTTGATCCATGAGTCGGCTTAAATCCTATAATTTGATCTGTCGTGACTACATTGTGTACTGTACATTGTAACTCTGTGAAAGGAAACCTAATATTAAGTACACATGGTTCAATCCAGTCTACAATATTGTGTTTAACTGCTACCCAGGGCTACATGATATGGCTGGGATTAGTAACATTGCATTTCAGAAACAATACTGTTAACAGGTAATATACTGTGCAATTTAAGTTTCTAAAGACTAAAGGCCTCACTTTTCTTCCGCAAAATTGTTTAAATACAAGAGAAAAACCAAAAACAGTACACACACTTGGTATACAAGCTGATTTGCATATCAGGCATTTTATCCTGGCTGACTGGAGACACATTTAAGTACTACGTTCATGAATTTTGCTAAAATCCAATCTGGATACAATCAATACACAACAATACAAGTCTTTGTTTATCTTATTCTACTTATAAAAATACTCTTAATTATTGAATATTAAAGGTATGGAGTATGTGTTTTACATATACCATCCAATGCAAAGTGTCATTTTCAGCAACCTTAAAATTGTTTTAGTCTTAGCTTAGTATATTTTTACCGACTATATCTGGGCAATGGGATATTTAATTTATTAATTGACATTTTCTGATTTTCCGAGCATATTGTGATATTGTCAGTACTTAAAGCATCATTAGTTCAGCTAATGTGGTGTGAGAAACACTGAATAAACATAATTTGTACTCTCTATACTTTGATATTTTTTAATATGGCACTGCTGTCTTTTGGCATTTGTTTCATCTTAATGAAAGAAAAATATCAGACACATCAAGCATCTGAAATATTTCCCAAAGTATCATAATAGGATGTTTTTGCTGTATCGCCCACTGAAAAACCTTTCACCCTGCTAAGCCTGGCTGTACTGTATGTTAATGGGGGTGGATGAAAGGCTAGTTTTTATGCGATCGTCCCATACTACCTGCACTGTAGTGCGTTCTGTGGCTCGCAGTTCAGTCTCCTATGTGCGGTAGAGTTTATTTTGAAAGGCCGGGCTCCGCGATCGACTTGCAATGCTTTTTGCAACCGACCGGTAGTTCTTGATTGACGTATTGGGCACCGCAGCTCTACATAGACTCCATATACTCAGTTTTCACAAAATGAGAGTAATCTCTGAATAACCACCTCTCTTTTACCCTTACTTCCAACTAGGGCTGCAACTAACGATTTTTTAAATAATTGATTAATCTGTCGATTATTTTTTCCCATTAATTGGATAACCGACAAAAAAACAAGAAAAGCATTAGTTTCCAACCTTTTATTCAAAAACTGAACAAAAATCTTTAGAAGGTGCATAAACAAATTGCTCCTTGAGCTGTTATATACACACACACACACACACACACTCCCTCTTTCAAGTTCGCTTATTCATTAAAATATTACCATCAATGTAGTAAGTGCAAGGTTTATTCATACACCACTTTTAAACACAGCGGAAGATGACCAAGTGCTATAAAAGTTAAAAAGTACAATACATGCAAATATATTTGTCAATAATAACCTATATGCGATAAAGCACAGAATATACACTGCAATAAATGCTTTTCTAACTTAGTTTTGTCCGGTTTTCTGTCCTAAAAAATCTTATCTATATACGGCTTGTTTTTGGAAAAAACAACTCAAAACGAAGTAGGGTTCTGTAGTGACTTACCTGCTGTTGAACTCCGTTCCTCCTCAACAAACTGGATCATTCAGGTGCTGGATCATTGCTGTGCTGCTCCTGTGCAATCTTGCTTTGCATATTTTGCAGTTAACACACTTTTTCTGTGTGTTTAGTGTGAAATGCACGGATTTATCTTCCTGCGCTTGTTCTTTCTTTTTGTTTCTCTACTGTGCTCAAGTGTCGCACATACTTGCAGACTTGGGTTTAACCCAATGCACCGACCCAGAGTCAAAAAGTGAGGTCAATAGCAACAGTGGACAGCGAGAGTCAATCAGAGAAACATATTCAATCATTATGCATGATGTATTTCAACAGCTGTCCAATGCAGACTGACCTATATAGATTTTTCTGAATCTGAATATAATAAAGGCACATCAGCTAACGCATGTTTTCCTGAGTCAGAGAATAGTTTTCTCAAAAGTCAGAAGTGAAACATGCTGCCTTTTGCAATTCAAAAGGTCCATGGACTTTTTTTTGTTTTTAGGCTAAAGGGTTTTTTCTTCAGTAAAATTTGATATTTCCTAATTTAATGGAAATGCCATTGGCTGCTTAGAAAGGGGAAAGTGCACAATTAAACCAGCTTGAACATTTTTGAACATTTTTGGGTAGTGGTTTTGTCATGCTACTTACACTGACTGGTGCAATATGCAAAAGAGCCTATAACCAATTGCTGTAAAAATCCTGGTTAATTGCAGATGCATTTAGGTGTTTCCCTCATCCACCTAAAGCTGCTACAATTATTCCATCCATAATAAAATCTGATTAAAAGTTGAATCTGCAATGGTTCACAATGCCATAGTTTGTAGGCAACTATGAAGATTCAATCTTAAAAATTTAAACTACAAGTTTAATGTATTTTCCCATTCTAGGCTGATTATTTGCTGATGTTCAGAATAATTTTAGCACAGATGGAGGTGTAAAATTGGAACCTGATCCATGGCCACAGTTTTGAGACCTGACCGACCTGACCTGACCTGATGGGTAATTTTAAAACCAAACCCATAGCAGTTTCACTTGCACAACAGAGATGAATAATCACTAGGGCTAGAACAGTTTTTTAAACAGGTTTTGATGTTTGAGGTTTGTGATGGTTGAGGGCTATATGTAATATGTCTCAGCACCAATTATCAAGCTCTGAATTATTATTATTTTTATTCTGTTTATTATTCAGAATCTGAATACTTTTATTATTCTGAAGGGAATTAATGACACCCTCTATTAAAAGCAGGATAAAATAGGATATACAGGGGGTCCTGGACTTATGATGCATTCAACTTATGATTCGTGCTTATGACGCTGATTTTTTATAATGCATGTATTTACTGTCATATACAGTTGTAGAATCGAGTTGAATGGAAAACCAGTGGCACTTGGTTTTAGCCACAGAGTATGTTGAAGCCTTTGAAATTATTTCTATCTGGAGCAGTTTCCTAAATGTTTTACTGTAATCGACTGCCACGAGAGAGACTGTTGTTAGCTATATGTGTGCTGCTCGAGTGTTGTTCCATAAACCTCATTAAATGCACAAGTTACACTTCACTACATTACTGCATATGTTCTCTATTTGAGTCACTTAGACTATTATTTAAGGGGGTTTCGACTTGCGTAAAAATTTTACTTACAATTCCTTACAAGGATCGGAACCCTGTTGTAGGTCAAGGACCCCCTGTAGTTAAATTTAGGGGTGGGCGATATGGCAGAAATATTGCTATTGTGATACTTTTTTCCTGATTTTCCTGGTACCTATTCTAATATGTGTTTTTCCAACATCTGTCAAGATGAGTGTTTCCAACACCCCCATTCCGATAATTTAACTTAAGCGATGATGCTTTTTGAAATGAAACATGAAGTTTGACGATGGTTGACAAGATCATGATCTGCTCAGAAAATAATAGTGTCCATAATTTATAACGATAACAATAAATAATGTCATATTCCACAGTTCTACTTCAGTCATAGCCCTAGCAATTGGATTCAAATTGGGATTTGGATTCAATGGAGGTTAATTGTTCAGACCATATGATCACAGGTGTGTCAGATCTCTAATCTGGGTCCTTGAAGTGAAAAAATCAAAAATTTCACAGTTGGATTTCCACAGTATCGTTCAGTCCTAGGCAGAAATTAAATGCACGTAGACTTAAAGTACAGAATAGCAAAACTGAGCCGTGTAGTTCTTTTCCAGAGCAGTGTGAAGATGCTTGTTTTGGCCAGCGTCTGCGTTTGACTAATGCTTCTTAATGGGGTAGGAGTATAGGGAGTCACTGCTCGCCGTCCAGTTTCCGAGGTAACTAATGCAAGCCTGTCCACTTGGCAACTTTCTAAGCATGACCAATTTCCCTAGAGAAACAAAAACAGTTGTTGCTTTAAAGATGTTCCTGAAATTCTTGTATTTGCAAGAGCAGTGTGTGTGTTTTGCATTTCAGGGAAGTTCTTTTTATTGCCGAAGTTCTAGTTAGGAGTTAAATGCTGCCATATTGAATTGTGCTGCATCATGCAAGTTTGCAAGTTAAGCCACCAAGATTAAAAAGCCCAAGTTTGGTACTGAGAATCTGCAGTTTCAGTATTTGGTTTTCCAGAAAATCGCTACTTTGAGGCTTAATGGAGACGTTTATTTGACTTGTAATGATCTTTGTCTGTAATGAAGTTATCCTTTGAGTTACAATTATCATGGCCTTACAATTATGATATTTAGAGACCACTTTCTTTTTTTGTAGTAAAGGACCCATGCCCTGAATTTTTATTTATTTATTTATTTTTTTAAATACTTAAATACTGCTGTTGTCAAAAAACAGTCCACCTGAGAAAAAAAAGTGAATTAATGTGAATGAGTGAGGTTATACTGCTGTAGGCTATATTACTGGATATACATTTTAATGCATTAGTCTTGTGACAACACAGACATTATGCATTCAGAACAGGATACGTTTGCAGCTTCGTTTACATATGTAGACAGCAGGGACTGGAGAGTAAATTTTAAGTTTTTTTTTAATGCATATGGATTCCTTAAAATTAACTAACCTTCAGATGATCTGTTTATAATTGATCGAACAATTCAATCATTTTACCAGCCCACAGGAAGGAACAAATCTAGAAGTCTTTCATGCAGTGTGAGTTGTCTTTTTCGAGACTAGATTTGCTTTGCTACAGGTTGGATTGACTTTAACAGAATTTATTTTGAACTAAAATGACATGCTTAAAACTAAGAGTCATTTTTAGGTAGAGAGGGGCAATATGAGAAGAATACTGTATTGCGATACTTTGAGAAATTTTCCCGATAGGCCAGGTCACAATATGTATTTTCCTACCATCTGTTAAGATATACTTTGATATAAAAATATATAAATTTTCGAGTTCAAATGATTTCACAATGAATCTAAAATACAATGTATCCTTCACAGATAAACCTATGTGATCTTTAAAAAACTTTTAAGTGCACATGTCCCAACTGTTCAATGTTTGACAAAGTTTGCCAGAGACTATCTGGATGATCCAGAGGAAGATTGGGAAAATTTCATGGAACTCTTTGGTATAAATGCCACTTGCCGTGTTTGGAGGCGGAAGAATGTCGAGTTGCATCCCAAGAACACCATATCCACTGTGAAGCATGGTGGTGGAAACATTTATATTTTGTGCTGCTTTTCTGCAAAAATGAATGGGCCTTTGTATCATGGGATTTTGGGCAAAACGTTTGACCAACCAAGTTTACATAAAGTATTGAGGTGAACTTTTGTTTTTGACCAAATACTTTTTTCTGCACCATTTATAGAAATAAATTCTTTAAAAACCATACGATGCGATTGCCTGCATTTTTAAAAATACATTCCGTCTTTCACAATTGAAGTGAACATATGATGAACATTACAAATCTCTCTCATATTTTTGAGTGTGACAAGAATTGGTGGCTGCCAAATACTTTTTTGCCCCACTAAGTTTGAAAATTTTTATTAAATATATATATCATATTTAAAATAAATAATTTTGATTACTTGTAGCTAATGTGACAATATACTACACTAGAGCTTTTACTTGTTATTAATCCCTGCTGAACTTTACCAGAAGTTCAGGTAATTTATGAGCAGGTAGAAAAAAATTGTTACCTTTTTGCTTCTGAAAATAAATGGCAACAGTAGTGTAGTCATGAAGGCTTTGACCTTTTGCACACACCATAGGAGTTTATTTCTGACTTCTTCAAAAGACTTTTGTTGCCAAATCCGACATGGCATCTGAAGCTTCTCAATTTACAGGTGACCTCATTGCCTTTATCATCATGTCTGGTTCGTTTTTACCATAGCAGCTCACAGTAAATAAAATAATTCAATTCAATTCAGTTTTATTTATATAGCGCTTTTTACAACAGAAGTTGTCACAAAGCAGCTTTACAAGGTCCGAGCCCCTAATGAGCAAGTCAAGGCGACGGAGGCAAGGAAAAACTCCCTGAAACTGAGGAAGAAACCTTGGGAGGAACCAAAGCTCAGTAGGGGAACCCAGCCTCCTCTGGTCGACACCGGATAATGGACAATGCACAGAATTGTTTATGAGTCCAATGTTTACAGCGTGAATAAAAGTGAATTATTCAGACTACAGCTCACACTCAGAATATAGACTGCAGTTTTACTGTACTTGCCTGGTTTGTGGTGTGCTGTTCTCCATTAATCTGCTAGAAATGCATCAGTGAGGGCTGTATTATTGTCCCCTGTATCTGCCAGACAACAAATAGAACTTCTAACCGCAGCAGGCCTCTGTTGGGGAGGCTAAAACAGCAGCCCCTCCAACCCCTGCAGTACGCCACGTGAGTTTGAAATGTGAGCTGCGTTCACTTTTGGCCTGCTGCTGAAATGGAGGCTGCTGCTAAGGCTCCCAACATAAAGCCGCTAAGAGTCAGGAGGTTGTGCCCCGTCTCCAGGGCCTGTTCATGCGCTCCACCTATGATTCATGGGTGCAGTCTGGTCAACCAGAGTTGTTGTTGTGTGTGTTTGGGGGTGGGGGGGGTGGGGGGGGTGTTGTAATTTGTAGAGCTTAAATGCAGGAATCCTCAAGAAACAAATTCAATAGAAAAAGTTTGAGATTGCAATTTGGGCAAGTTTGAGAACTTTGATGTGTTGGAAGTTGAAACCTGCATGTAATGCTAACAGTGTAATTGAATGCTACATCATGCAGGGTTTGAACTTGGACGGCCGAGATTAAGGACCAAGTGGTTCTGTATCAGTTATTACAGAATCACTTGATAGCTGTTTGTTTGAACTGAGGGCACTTATTCAATCGAAGGGATCAAACCTCTAGCTAGTAGTTGTTAGAACTAGCAGTGAGGATGCATTATGACTTCTTATAAATTTATTATTAAGGCTGATTTATGGTTAATGTAAACCAGAGGCAGACAAAGTACCTAATTTCATTACTTAAGTGAAAGTACAGATACCAGTAGTCAAATGTATGCAAGTGAAAGTCATAGTCAAATTTTAAATGAATGTACTGAATTTCTTGCTTCCAAAAATACTTAAGTATTAAAAGTACAAAAGTAAAAGATTTATTGCAGGAGTGCCCACAATGTTTTGGCTTGCGAGCTACGTTTAAAATGAGTTTTAAAAAGTGTGTGTGTGTGTATATATATATATATATAACTATGTCCGGACATAGTTCCTTAGTTGTTCAGTGTGTAGTCAGTGTTGCACTTTTTTTTATTAACAGTCTTACTCGTTTCTTACTCGGTCCAGTTCTCTCGCACATTTTTACACCCTTTCTTTTGGAGAAATAAATTTGACGCTGCTAACTAGGTGATTTGTTATTTTTGCAGTAGCAAGTGCGGTGATAACTGTTACAAGACTGGCTTTACTATACATCAATCAACTGCCAAATGCCACATTGGGAATGGATGATTGGCTAACACACTTTTTTAATGATATGCGGTCTACCCCACACTTCCTGTACTGTAGTGTTTTCAGTGGCTCATGGTTCGCTCGTTTTTTGCATTGTGCGGTCTCGTGTGTAGTACAGTTTATTTTGAAAGGCAGGGCTTCGCGATCAACTCCCCCGCAGTCATGCTTTTGACTCTGCCCCCTAGTGGACATACTGGACATCCATGCCAACATAATCTACTCATGGATATATGTGTGTGGTTACGGTTATGATGCGTGAAATTCTATATCTGCTGCAATATACAAATGAGGCTCTAACCAATCACGGAGCTTCTTGGAACTTGTGAAATGGTGTGGTTAAATTGTTGTAGGACAAAAAACAGCTATATGTAAATGTGTTGGTTTTGTGACCTGACAAAAACTATGAGTTTATTTTCATTATTTGGATTGTATGGCCCGGGACAGTGAATATACAATGTGAAGCTTGAATTTATTTAATACGGTCATTTCCTATTGTACACAGTGTGTGTAATAACTGTTGCTTTTGTGTTGATGGAGTGTATGCTTGCCTATTTGTGTGTTTGTGTATGTTCCCAGTAGAAATTAAGACAAAACAGCTACTCATTGCTTCTTGTGCTTTTGCTGAGAATGAGCTTTGCCCCCTGCGCCCATACATATGTACACACTCTGACCAAGGCAGCTATAGCTTTGGGCTACATAAGCATATTGGTGGGTTTCTCCCACCAAACGCTTTATTTTAGGAATACTAGTGTGAAATTGCATAGATCCAGTAACATGAAGCTGGTGATAATGCTACATCTAGGATGACCAATCACAGCACCATGACATTGGTAACATGGCAGTCGTGGTGGTGGGCATGTCACTATTTATCTTCTGTTTTATCTTACTTCTAATCTAATGAGTGCCCAGCTCATTGAAGTGTGTTATAAACCAGAAGTAGGAACAACTGCATTTCTGCACTGCTGTTAGTCGGTGGAACATTTTATTTTATTATATATTACTACATTACTGCACATGGTGTGTAGTTTCAGGTTTTTAAGTTTGTTTTGGCTGCTTGCTTTGAGTGGCATCACCTAGAAACATATCAAATGCAGCAACAATGTCATTCACCTGTGCTTGCCCTATTCCTAAATTTTCTAGCAGAAAGTATGAATATTTTACATTTTAAAACGTGCTAAAATATCATATTGATGATGGATCGTTCTGGAAAAAATAGGGACGTGCCAACGATTGATTTTGTAGGTTTATACTGATGTCCAATTTTGTTTGTGTATTTCTGCCAATGTTGATGCGACACAAAAAGTGGCATTTAACTGTAGGGTTCATTCCCAGGACCAACCAATGGGCTGAAGTGTCCTTGAGCATGTAACCCACTGCTCCAGACGTTTGTGTGTTCAGTGCCACATAAATTTACCAATGCAGGACAGAAAAGATACATTTATGGCTGTTATGTTTTAGACACGTCCTAGGTTGCCGGGACGGGTAAAAGTGAAAGAGATAGTGAAGTGTAGGTGCACTCAGATACAGACCAGTGAACAACAGCTTGAGATTAAGTATATACAACGATTTAATCTCAGTGTAA
>JBBIGC010000020.1:14093173-14106934 GCA_037576955.1 Lepidarchus adonis
CGTCCAGCAGATCAGCCAATCCGAAGGTAGATCAACTTCCCCTACAAGAAAAGAGATAGGTAGAGAGAGAGAGAGAGCGTACAAAAGGACTACGTCCCAGAGGACGTAACAATGGCGTTTTAGCATCACATACAAATTCTGCTCTTACAGAGCATAATAAATTAATTATTACATATAACTCTTAATATCAGTCAATATTGTCCGATTTTTATGCAAATATCTGCTAAAACAGATGATTCTGATATCATGCTTTCATAAGATAATCGTCACTGAGGCAGAGATTTAAATCTCTGTATTTGGCGAAATGTGTCCTCTTCAGTCGTCAGAGGAAACTCTTAGAAACTCCATGTTGACTTCTTCCTGTGCCTAAAGCTCATCCTTGTGTTAGGAGTTTAAAGATCTTTAAATCAGAGTGAAACCTGTTGGGTTATTTGATCCTTTTTTCTCACAGTTGTCGTCTCGGCCGGTAGCAGTGGTGTTGTCTGGTTGGCTAATGAACTGAAGTCTGTGAGAAAACATGCCTGGAATTCAGCTGAACATGTATTGCCAGTTACTCATATCCACTTTGAGTTTCCCTGAGCAGACTGCCTAGAAGAAATAGAATAGAATAAAAATGTATTATCCCACAAATGAGAAATTTGGTGTTACAGAGCTCTTATAACAAACAAAGTACAAATCTGAATAATCTTGTATACATAAACAACCAAGAAATCTCATACACTTGATATTTCCCCAATTTTGCTGCATGATATGGTCAAAATATTACTGATGTGATTATTCTGCTATATATTGCAGGTGTGAAGGCGTGAACTTTATAACCCACAGTAGTTAAACACGGCTCATTCATACTGAAGTGCTAAGGAGTGTTTCTGCCCCCACATGTGACATTTTGTCCAGGAGGAATGCCACTTTATAATACTGTGTCAAAATGGCTGTGGTTCGAGGTGAGGGATTTGTATGCAGTTGTCTTGGCTGGTGGACTGAAGTTGGAGGGGGGTGGGGGCAGTGTAAGTATTATTTTGCAGAACATCGCTTTAAGAAGACCTGTGTAGTTTATGTAGCTGTGGGTATTGGCTAAAAATATTGCTTGAGGTGTGAAAAGCGAGCACCTAGAGACAATTTAGCAGCTGGAATGAATGTTCCCTTTTTAGTTTGTGGTCAGTCTGAGAAGGGTGTGTTGTATCTGGTCTGTTTTTGGAGGCTCTGTTAGCACTATAGGAAGGAATGTGCACTTAGATCTTCCTTACGGCCTAGATTCACAAAATGTGCTTATTATATGCTAAAGAAATAGCTTATTCTATAAAAGGTTTGTAAGAATTTACATAATTTCCATTTTTTTCCTATTATGAACTGTTGCAATCAAGTGATACTGAATATTTCTTTATGACCACTTCCTGCTTGTAACCGTTCACCGTATAAGCCCATAATCCCGTAGTTAAAATTCTAGAGTGTAAATTCCAACAAATTAGATGTAATATATTGTTACATCAGACCAGAGTATTGTTTCCTTCACCATTTCTTTTGTTCTTGTCCACTACATTTAAAAAAATATGTTTAGCTCTACTTTGCTGTCCTCATCACTGACCTGGTTTAACTGAGTAACATGTTCATAGAAGTATATTTATGGTAAGACATAAAAAGGAACCTGATATTAATATCCTGTGATGGATACAGCCTACATACAAAGTAAAGAAAATAAGTTTGGTTTTTAGAATATTATTCTCATGAACATATTTGTCTTAAAATGCCTCCTTAAGTTTTTTTTATTATTCCCAGCCCCTGGTTATTAACTGTTTGTGCTTTACCTCCATTATCTCTGGTAGCGAGGAAGCCATTCATGCGTATTGTAAGGGAAAAGCATTCCTGTGCTTCATTGGCACCAGATGTTGAGGACAGTCCTGAGAGCTCAGAGCTGTGTGAGTACACTTCTGTGTGGAAAACTGTGTCTTCAACAGGGATATGAATGTTTGCCATTTAATGAAAGAAAAGTCTGTTTAAATATTACGATTTTAGAGCGCCATTCATTTTTATTAAACAGTTTCATTGCTACAGTTACAGTGTTTTCCATCTTTGTTTTGTTTAGCCACTCTTTTGGTCTTTGTTTAGTTCTGTTTAGGACTGGGTATTGCCAGCAACCTCACAATACAACACAATACAGGGGCAACAAAGATACATTTAGAAAAAAATGCCTAAAAACACACGTATACTACTTGAACCGTCCTACACTAATGCGGAATAACATCTGTGTGAAAATTCGCTACTGACTTTGCACTAGTGTACAGTCAGTACTTTTTTGAAGTGGTACACCTGAAAGGTAGTTTGTGTCTGTTTTCTCTAGTTCTAGTTGCAAAATGGAGACAGAAATAAATAACAGGAACTGTGTGACAAACTAAAGTTCTGTATCCACTGTTCATCTGTGAAGTTTGGCACAGTTCTTTCCCACTAGTCAGCTGTACTGATGTTCACCCAACAATGGAAAAAAAGACTACATCTACAACACGCATAGACAAGAATGGAAACGCTGCCTTCTTTTTATGCTCTGGCTTTCCTATATTTTTGGGTTTTTGTCCATGTGTCTCTACAGCAGTTGTATATAGATTTACACAAAAACCAGCAAAACACCCTGTTAGCCGCGTTGTTAGCCGCGTTGTTATCAGTGTTGTTAGCTAGCTAGCTATGTTGTTTGCATGAAGTACGGTATACATGCGCCCTGAGCGTCACATGCCTTATTTTGAGTGAACACCAGGACAACTGAGTGGTGGGAAAGAACTGTGCCAAACTTCTTTGTTATTTGCCTCTGTTGTTGTTTCCAACCAGAACTGGAAAAAATGTTTGCTGTAGGAATGCCAACTGTGTAACTAGTATTAAAACTACTCAGGATTTCTTCACTGTCTGTGAACCAATAAATTATTTATTTGTGACTGCAAACATGGCTCTTTTATCCACATATCTAGGAAAGTACCTTTTGAAGCTCTGACACAAAAAATGTCTGTAAATGTATGAATAGTGTATATGTATAATCACAGAGGACAGTACAGCTGTTTAAAATACTTGTGGTGTTTTTAGGCATTGTTCAAAATGTATTGTGATGTGTATCATATTGTTGCCCCTGTATCTTGATGCATATTGCTTTGTGAGGTAATCGCCCATTCCCAACCCTAGTGGATATTAACCCATCATCAACCCTGCGTCAAACAGTCTTGGCAAATGACAAATGTGTCAAACCCCAGCAGCAGTTTCCTGCACTTTTTTTCTTTCTTTTTTTTTAAATTGATTTCTTATAAATTGTGAGTATAATACTGAAATAAACCCTGCTAGTGTCATTAACACTTTTGAATAGTTTACAGTTAGGGTTAGCCAGTTCCTGACTATATTTTCACTGGCCTAAGACTACAGCTTTTAATCAAATTTGCTGCTCTGAAACACATTTGAGGTTCTGCAATCTCCCATGCAGATCAGGAAGTGGACAGTGGACGTCTTCTAGCTTGATTACAACACAAAATTGTCAGATTGCTCGCTGCTGCTCAAAATGCCCAATTTTTTTTCTTAGTGTGCCCCAGGTCTGATCTTTTTCTGAAGGGTTAAAGCTCATTCAGCCAATTGTCGATGTCTATGATTGACCACAATATTAAATTATCTTTACACAAATCACTCCAGATCTAATCTTTTTGCATCTAATGTACTTATACAAATAAATTCTTTAAAAATCATACAATGTGATTTCCTGGATTTGTTTTACATTCTGTCTCTCACAGTTGAAGTGAAACTATGATGAACATTACAGACTCATCTTTTTAAGTGGGACAACTTGCAGAATCGGTGGCTGCAAGATACTTTTTTGCTCCTGTGTGGGTCTATGCGACACTAATGAGAACATTACATCAGAATTCTTGTATTTCTCGTTGTGCATGGCCGTAGTACAGAAGCCCATGTTCAGAGTTGCTGCAGCAATGAACTTTGTTGAGAAGTTTGTCAGGAAACACAGAAGAAACATTAAAGCATCTGACATTTGCTTAATCATGAACAGCTCTGAATGTTTGTGATTAATTGCTTAATATAAGTGGATGGATCAGCAGCAGAAATGAGTGTTAGTGAAAGTGGAAAGACTGGGTTTCAGAGTTTACACTTGTCCATTATTATCATTTTCTATTTTTTTTGATAGCCATTATGTCTGTTAAAGATCCAGATTTACAGCTATAGAACAACACCAGTCAGCCATAACATTACCACCACCGACAGGTAAATTAAATATCATTAGATATTTCATTTTTTATTACAGTGGCACCTGTCAAAAGGGGTGGAATATATTAGGCAGCAAGTGAACAGTCAGTTCTTGAAGTTGCTTTACTGGATGCAAGGGGATCTGAGCTTCAAGCCTGACAAGTGATGGCTAGAGCATCTCCCACACGACATGTCTTGTGTTTCAGGTGTGCAGTAGTTAGTACCCATCAGAAGTGATCCAGGGAAGGAGAACTGGTGAATCTGCAACCCTCTCCTGGCACCCAAGGCTCACTGATGCACGTGGGGAGTGAAGGCTAGTCCCAGAGAGGAACCCCTGTTCAAAATGTTAATGCTAGCTCTGTTAGAAAGGGGTAAGAACACACAGTCAGCCCTAAAGTCAGCGTGTATACCTCAGTAAAACACACGCTGGGATCAAACTAATATTTAACTGAACGTTTGGGCCACAACAGAACTCTCATTATCATAAGGGTTTGGGGCAATATTGGCCTAGTGGTTAGGACCTTGCCCCTGGGATCAGAAGTCTCAGCCCAGGCATCGCTACACTGCTCTCTGGATGCTGTTGATACCCACTGCGTCATGTGATGGGTCACATTTCGTTGTGTGTTCAATATGATAAATATTACAAAGTTTCAGTAACAGAAGATGCAAAATCAAAATGTTACACAATTGACGTTTATATTCCGTGTCTCTCAAGAACATATTCTATAGGGCATAAACTTTTATGGTGTTTAATATGCTCTTCTTTTACTTGTCGTATTTCCCACTGTAAAATTTTTTTTAAACTATAACGATGGACGAATGATGCTACTACTACCAACACTTCTGCTGCTGCTAAAACTACTATTGCTGCTTTTGCTACTACTACTACTAGTGTTACTGCTACTACTGCTGCTACTATTGCTGCTTCTACTACTACTAATACTACTTCTGCTACACCACCACTGCTACTACTTGTACATCCCCACTACTACTACCACCAATACTGCTAATACTACTTCTATACCTCTACTTCTACTACTACTACTACTACCACTGCTACTATTGCTGCTGGTACTACTGCTGCTACTACTACTACTTTTGCTACACCACCACTGCTACTACTTATACATCCCCACTACTATTACCACCAATACTGCTAATACTACTTCTATACCTCTACTACTACTACTACCATTGCTACTATTGCTGCTGGTACTACTGCTGCTACTACTACTACTTTTACTACACCACCACTGCTACTACTTATACATCCCCACTACTACTACCACCAATACTGCTAATACTACTTCTACTACCACTACCGCTACTGCTAATACTACTACAACCTCTACTACTACTGCTACACCACCACAACTACTACTACTGTTGCTACTACCACTTCTACTACCAACACTGCTGCTACTTCTACTACTGCTGTTGCTACTACTACTATTACTACTTCTAAAAAAATAAATCATAGTTGTATGAGAAGTAATAGCTTGCAGAAATGTGAACTGCCAGTAAAAGAAACAGTATGTTTTATTCACTTGTGCACTATTGTTCTCAACTTCATCTCACTCTAGTTCTTGTATGTCTCCTCCCAAATATCACCATAACCCAAAAACCCCAGGACACCCTGACCTACAAGAGACAAAACAGACTTCAGTGTTCTTTAAGTACTGATGTCAGTGTTTGCTCAGGGCAGCCTGTTGAGATGCATATTGCAATGTTTATCATGATCATATTTGATGGTATGACTATTTTCCAACTCTATTCAACTAAACTAAAATTGCTGACTGTTGGTGGTTGGCACTAAGAGCATTCGATAGACAAGACCACGGACACGCAGAGCTGGAACGGCCCCTGTTGAGCTACATGTGAATGAACAGCAGTAGACCGTGTTGTTTTTTTCAGGGTCTCGTAAATGAGGGCATGGTTTAATGGTGAGCATGTCTCCTGTGCTGTCACCGAGACGCCGTGTGTAAATCACAGCTTTGGCAGCCGGGCATATAGTGTTTTGTGACTGGCGACAATGAGGTTACTTAAAGAAATCCAAACCGGCTTCTTGTCCAAGTGGAGCAGGCGGGAGCTAACATTAGCCCGAAGAGATTTCTGCTGGGGGAGCCATGCTAAACCAGGCTGACGCCCAGCCAAATATCTCTCTCTGTGTTCCACACAGGATAACGTGTGTTCAGACCCTTTGAATACAAGACTTGAACATTCAGAATATTGGTTGGTCCCAGTAGTGAAAATTTGTACATGATTTGGGTCTATATTAATTGGAATTAACTTAAGGTTTGATTGGTGCTTTCTTAATTGCTGTATAGACGTCCAAGGCCCCATCCACATATATTTGAGAGTTTTTGAAAATGTAGCTTTTTCTGTGAGATTTTGGAAAACGGCTTTTTTGCATTTACATGTGGATGAGGAAACTGAGATTTTTGTAAAAGCTGTGTGACTTCATCTCCTTGGACATCACACTATGCGCCAAGTTTGTTTACATCAGCCTACCAGAAACAGAAATAACTTCCCCCACCAGCAAGGCTTTTGATTGGCCGACATTGCTGCATGGCTTAGGGTTATATCGGCACCTGTTCCTTTGGCATGCGTTTGACTTTTTTTTTTGTTACGTTTTTTTTTTTCAAAACTGTGCCCTTGAGGATGGGATTTTTACATTTTTTATTATTAAAAAAAAATACCCAGCTATGTTTGGACAGGGCCTAAAACGCAATGAGCATTGTTATGACTTTGGCCTTCTTCTACACAAGTGTATTTATCTTTAGCTGTTTTTAAGCGGCCGTCTGGGGCCCTATCTGTGCCCTCACATTGGCTTTTAATCCACAGGATTAACAGACAGGAACTTTTGCTTGCTGGGCCTCTCTGAAAGCTTTCGAAGAGGGCACCCCACCCCCCTTTCTGAAAAGTGCAGGAGAGCGAGGTGTGATGGTGGTGAACTTTGCTTTCGACGAGAGAAAAGAAGTCACACAGGAATCTCTCTCAAACCTCCCAGAGGAACGTCACGGTCAGACAGAGCAAACACATCATCTGTTTACACTGCTGGTGGAAGTTAGATTGCTGTTTTTAGTCACCTCCGCCACACACACACACACAAGCCCTGGAAAGCTTTGGGACTTCCTGCACATGACAACTTTTTTTTTCTGATAAAAAACATGCTTGTTTTAGTTTTTTATTAAAATATGAAGTGTTTTTAATATGAACTCACACTTCTGGGTCAGGACTATATTTATACTATATACAAACACACACACACACACACACACAGACGCTTTCTTTCATTAAGCTGCAACGTAATAGTGAATAATTCCTGTTTGAGATCATTTTGGGCCATTTGACATTTTCAAACTATATGAAGATCAGCTGACCTTCCCATATTTAAATAAAAAAAGTAAAGAATGACTACAACAACGCCAGAGACCAGGCATCCCTAAATCAAGTCCTGGAGGCCCAGTGTCGTCCACAGTTTGGTGCCTCCTCTCTTCAAACACACTCACTAAGCCTGGCAATTAACAAGTGAGTGGAACCAGGTGTGTTTGAGCAGGGAAATGACCAAACTATGCTGGACACTGACCCTCCAGGACCGGATTTGCTCAGCCCTGCCTTAGAAGAACCATTTTTGTAACTGAGACATGTGAATGTGAGGGACAAATCTGAAGGTACAAAAAAAACATGTAATGTGAAGATTCTTGGAAGAGTTTCTGCCCAGTCTTAAAAAGGCTTTGTGTAAAACGTTTTAAAATGTCTTAACCTTCAGTTTCTCAAATGTCAGCATTTTTTTGTGGTGTGTTTTTTTTTTCTTCTTTTTTTTTTCTTTAGTACCTCAAACTTCTGATGGCACAGTCTGTGTTGTTGTTGTTTATTTAAATGGTCCACGTTGTAATAAGATTAAAACCGTGATCAAGGCTTGACTGATATAGTATAAACTGAATTTATCTTCATAGATTAAGATGGATGGCTTGTGAAGTAATGTGGTGTTTCAGAAGACTTTTTAATGTCCAGTTATTTGAGATGACCTTAGTCTTTATGGGTGTTAATGCAAGTTTAACTCACTGTGTTGTGAACGATGTTGTGCACGCTTCGTATAAAGGTACTAAAGACACAATAGAGATCAGAAACACAGTCGCAGCTAAAATTCTCCAGAAAACACATGGCCCTGCGCCATCTCTTTACTCTTCTTGAGTGCAGAAGTGAGGAGATAAATGTGATTATTATATGTCTATCCAGAAAGCTGACAAACACTCCATTGAATTTAAATGGGAAGGTGTCCCGGATGTGTGGCATTATTTTCTTGTAACGCCTTGAGGTTGGCCTCAGATTAGCCGTTAGCATTAGCGTAGTTATTAAATGTGCACGATGGTTTCTATAGAAAATTCTTTTTTTCCTGCATATGAGATGTAGGATTGCTTTGCCCAGGCCTCATTTAAAGACCAGGAAGCAACGAGTAAAGACCAAAACATTCAGAAGAACAATTTTCACAAGATACAAAACTATATTTTCTTTATGGATAAATTAATCTCAATATATTTTTGTTTTGTCGCTGTATAATAAGCTGGATAATGTATTGTGAGACAGGCATTATGGGAAAATAAATCCAAACAGGGCAAAGACCCAGTCACAACACATTATCCCTTGTTGAAACCTTCTGAAACCCTGTTAAGGTTAAAAAATGTTCTTCTCATGTCTTAAAGTTTGAGGGACCTTTTAGGCTTTCATGTGTAATCAAATTTATTACCTCACTCCTACTTTTGTTCTTTTATGCTATCTGTTTCTCTATTGCTCTGTCTGTTTATCTCTCACACAAGTACGCAGGCTGTGAAAGGAAGAGATTTGGAGGTCAGTCGAGTGCCGGGAGCAAACAGAGTTGGGTTGTGGAATGTTTTTATGGTTGATAAACGTGTAGCACAACGTGAGTTCAGCGTGTTGTCCTCGCTGCACAATGGCAGATTGAATGGGGTGCAGTTGTCCAGACGCATCCTGAGAGGTTCTCCCCCTTTCCCCTCCCCCTGTTGTCTCATGCCTCATCCCCAACCAACACCCAGGTTCACACAGACCCGTCCGCCTCGTATCATAACGCACACCCATCCTGTAAGGGCACTGACCGTGAGTGCTGTTTTCCACACAGATGAGTTAATGTCCGTTTCCCTGTGACGATGCTGAATCGCTCAGGAAATGAAATGAGCTACTTTTACACCAGTGTGAAGACGTGTTTGCTTTGTGTCAAATACTACTTTAGCTATGTAGCTCCAGCACATTACATATGTAACTAACCCGACCTGGTTGACGTTCACCCTTCAGCTAGGGATACATCAGTGAGAAATTTGTAGGCCAGTGATATCCGATATTTTTTTCATCTGCTTTTGTTTGGGGTGAGCTCTAACTGGATTAGATACCTTGAAT
Source organism: Lepidarchus adonis (assembly GCA_037576955.1). Classification (NCBI taxonomy): domain Eukaryota; kingdom Metazoa; phylum Chordata; class Actinopteri; order Characiformes; family Lepidarchidae; genus Lepidarchus; species Lepidarchus adonis. The sequence goes on from JBBIGC010000020.1 coordinate 14,102,810, forward strand.
GGAACTTTATTTTTATTTGTATATACTTGTATAAGCTTACAAAATGAGGTAAATTGAGTGTTTTGGCACCGAATAAATGCAGTATGACTTTAAAAAAAATTATTTTAGGAATTTGTGTCAGAAAACTTAGTGGAGTGGTGGTGTAGCATTTTTATTACCAACTATGCAAATCCTCTGCTGGTATTTTGCATCAGGACGTAAGCTTGGCTGTGAAAGAGTCTGAAAGGTCGCATTGTGATTCCCTCAGTACAATACTTCTCTGATTCTGAACAATGCTGTTCTTGGTTAGGACTTCTGGTGGTCTGGTCATCCCATGTGGGATTCTGAAGCAATGATCTCAGGCTAGCACAGCTTTCCCCGGGTTTTGACTATACTGGTAGTCTACCAAAACCCTTCAGATCTTCAGGCCCATTGCCTTGTACATATTATTGATTTTTTTTTTCTACTATGACACCAGGTCTGATTGTTATTATAGTAGTAGTAATAATAATAATATTTAATAATTGTTATTATTATAATCAGCTTTTTAGCTTGTAGTTCATTGAAACACAGAGGAACTTGATGACCGGATCAGATGATAAGCCTACAGTCCATACTACATTCATGTCTGAAAGTACAGTAGAATACAAGAAATTTAATTGCATGTCTGGTACCATGGGGGGGGGGGGGGGGATCAATGAGGAGAAAATACCCACTTAGTTGGTATAGTGTGCACCCTTGACTTTGCATTCCTGTTTTTCTAGAGTAAATTGCCATTTTAGGAGTACTCACATGAATGGCACGGACATCCCAATGGCCACTTCTTAGCCCTGTTGCAACATTCAGATAATCAATGTTTTTCACGTCACGTGTCAGTAGATTTTCTGTTGAGCTTGATGTATTTTTAGTGTTCGTTTTGCTGTTTTACTTGAAGAGCAAAGTTTCTTTGCCACTACTAACAGTGTTCCCAGTACATTTTATCATTCAACTTTAATATGGTGCATAAAGATGCACTATTTAAGTTGGAATGGATAATACAGTTCAATTTAAGGTAGAAAAAAAAATTAAAATGTGGCTTTATTATGTCCATGGCAAGTATTATGACCTTAGTAATTATGGTGTTTCATACGCAATTTGTAAAGATGTTTTATTTAAAACTGTGATCAGCTTTTACCTCCGCAAATGTTAGAAACAATGTTGGATAATTCTGTTGGGGAAGAAGGGTTAAAGATGTACCAACGTCATGAATAAATATTCAAATGTTCCTGACCAGTCCTAGTAGATCCTGTCCAAGGCGAGTGATTAGTTGAATAGCTTAGCGCTAATGCTAAGCAGCTTAGCCTGTTACCCTAATATCACCTGCATTCAACTGGTAGCATTAGCTGTTCAGTTGCTGGAGATAGTTATGCAACCTAAACAATTCATTGTGTTTCTTATTCCTGTTATTGTTGCGTAGCATTAACATGTGGAATGAAATTGGAATAAATATATCTATATAAAAATGTTTTTCTCTCTAAAGACACACCTGAATATAATTATAATTTTTATTATCTAACCATTTAATCAGTAATGTATTTAAAGAATTATGAGTAACCAAACAGGAACTGTGTTCTTCTGTGCAGTAGGAAGCAAATGGACTACATGTGAAAGTGCATCCTTCCTCTGATATCACAATGACATGATTTTCCTTCTCCCTCCCTCTCTCCCTCCCTCCCTCTCCCCTTCTCTCACCCCCAGGAAGTGACCACAAGGCCTTACGGACGCACCCTGCTTTTGTGTCAATCTAGACCGAGATCGCAGAGGATCCCGAGCCCCCAAAACACATTTTGTTGTTAGTGAGTAATAACTACCTCAGGCGCTTTGAGCAGGAACTCTAAACAAGGATCTACAGTGAATTTCCAGCAGCAGAATTTCATCTTATCGAGCTGCTTCTCTCTCTCTGTCTCTTGTCTCTTCACACCCGGCTCACTCTGACAGACTGGATCTGTCAGCCAAGCGGACGACCGCGTCAGCCTGTTAACGTTCACTCTGTGCCAAGGCACCATTGTCCCGTAGCTGGACCTGTGCATTCATTTTTCGCTTCTTACTGTTGACCAGTGGCTCATTATTATTATTCTTTTCACTTATTATAGTTATATTGTGTGTTTTGTGGGGGGGTTTTCCTGACAGCTTTTTAAGATTTTTCTATTTTTATTAGAGGTCTATATATATCTATATCTATATCTATATATATATAAATATATATATATAAACATAAATACTATTATTTCGAGGATTTCTCTGCTCCTGTTTGAAGGATACATGCACTTTTGGAATTTTCCCAAGAAGGTGTGAAGAGGATTGAACCCTTTATTTTTGTGGAAAGAAATAAAAGCGGCAGTTTTTTCCTGATTTTTTTTTTCTTCATTTACAGCAGGGCTGATTGTGTATTTCACCCTGTACGTTCACGCGTGTTCTTTTTTTTGTTTTGTTTATTTTTTTCCCATCCCAGCAATCTCCTCTACACCTCAGAGGAATACGGTCATGACTCTGTGGCCCATGGAGCTTTTAAGCTGTCAATTTACTTGATTCTGAGAGGTTGTTGATTAGGGTGAGGAGTTGCTGCCGTTTTTGAAGAATTAAAGTGTAAGAGCGACTGTCGTCTAGCCTGCGGTCGGAAAAGGCGCTTCTCGGGTGCGTCTGACACTTATGTATTGTTGCAGCGCGCAAGAAAGTAAAATGGACTACAAGCGGCGCTTCTTGCTTGGCGGGTCCAAGCAGAAGGTGCAGCAGCAGCACCAGCAATACCCGGCGATGCCCGAGCTAAGCCGAGCTCTCAGCGCTCCTCTCGGAACCTCCTGTGCCGCCCCTTCCCCGCTGGTGCCTGTCGGTTCCTCCCCCTCCGGCTGCCACGACCCTTCGGCTGCCAACGCCACCACGGCCATCGCGGACATCCAACAGGGCATTTCCAAGTACCTGGATGCGCTTAATGTCTTCTGCAGAGCCAGCGCCTTCCTGACGGAGCTCTTCGGCAGTGTTTTCCGGAACTCGCGCTACTCCAAGGCCGCCATGCAGCTGAAGGACGTGCAGGAGCATGTGATGGAGGCGGCTAGTCGACTCACGGCGGCCATTAAGCCTGAAATCGCCAAGATGCTGATGGAGCTGAGCGCTGGAGCCGCCAACTTCAAAGACCAGAACGACTTCAGCATTCAGGATGTGGAGGTACATCAGCAATGACGTTCTCTTTAATTGTGTAGCATGTTGTATCTCTTATATTGTGTAGACATGCAACTAATTTACAAGGCAGTGGTAGTTTGTCAAAGAAGCCAATTAACACAGTTTAAAGCACATTTTTCTCAAAAATTTCTCAAAAAATGAAATATTTATTAGGTTTTTGAAATGGATTCATTTAGTTTCACTTCCTCTTGACATTACCTCAGGCTTATATTTCCAAGCCCTTATTACTTGAATGAGGGAACCTTGTGGAGGTGCTAAGATGTGATGAAGTGTGAGAAAAGCTAGAGATGTGAGAAGAAAAGCATCCCATAAGCGACAGCTCACCCTGAACACCCTAACAGTTTTCTACAGCAGTTCGATTGCTCCAAGCACATCCCGCACTGACTGAATACATGCCGTCTTGGAGAGCTGCAGTCACTGTTTTCTGTCTTTATCAGCCCATGAAATGTTTGACAGTTGGCCACTGGTTTGGTTTTCTGGGTGTGTAAGAGCAGTGTTTGGCCGTGAGTGTTTGTTTGGCTTCATACCACAGCTCTGAAGATCCAAATTGTGGGAGAAGTTGATGTGATGTTTAAGTACAACCTTTCAATATTTCTTTGACATAGCTATAAATGTACACTTGAAAAGGGAAGCAGGGTGATATGCAGTCAGATAACTATATTAGGTGATGAGCTATGCTTTTGTGTTTTTGCTTTACACAAGGGAGTTCGCTAACTTGCTTACCACTTGACTAAGTGCAGCACTGGCAAAGGGTCTCCACTTACAAATTCAAGATTCAGGAGAGGTTTAGTGTTAGTATAGCAGTATACACAGTACGCAATTGAAATGCCATTTCACACAGCTTGTCCCCTTTGTTTATGATAGAGCAGGGGTGCCCACACTTTTTTTGGCTTGCGAGCTACTTAAAAAAAACATACATATATATATATA
>JBBIGC010000020.1:14107034-14131456 GCA_037576955.1 Lepidarchus adonis
AGGCTCATGGCTACACGCCTAGTAGCCGCCTTGTGAGCCTATAGCTCCTTCTGCACGACTCGATTCCGGCTGCCGCCTCAATTTATTACTCAATTTATTCAAGGGATATATATGTTTAAGTTTGGAAAAGAGCTACAAAACATAGTTTTATAAGGTTGGGTTTCTTTTCATTTGAGTGTACACTCTGGGTCAGAGGTCATATTTTTATGTTGCTGAATAAAAAAAAAACAATAGACGTCACATTTGTCGATCTAAAAAAAAAAAAAAAAAATTCTATATCAATAAAAAATAAAGCTTGTATATTATGAAAAGGTTCAGTTTGTGCTGCTTAGGCTAGATTCAAACATCTAGAGCTTAAGTCCATCGCTGCTGGAAACTTTGATAAATTCATTATTAAATATAGAACTCAGACATTGTATTTGATGCCAATCAGCTGGACCCACGATTAGCATGTTGCTAACTCCTGCTTTACTTAATCTCTGTATGTAGGACACCAAGTATTTCATACTACTACATGCACTGGACCAAAGCATCCATTTGTGATAAATAAAAATACCTTTACACTCTTTCTTACCACGTACACATTAAAAAGTGTATTGATGGCTAACCTTGCATATTTAACTTGCATATTAATGTTATGGGTGGTGGGCAAATACAGAACTACAACTACACAGTTCAATGCATCAGTAACAATAGACTGTAATCTTAGCCTCAGTTGCCAAAGCTGAGTATGTACTATTTGTAGTGCTTTACCCTAGCTGTTAAATCGGCGTGATGGTATATGATCTTTGATGTCTCTGACATTTAAATGTATGTGATTACCTGGGTAGGTGTCTGAAGGAGGACCCGGCCACCATGTCTCTGCTGCAGCGCAGTCTGGACCCAGAAAAAACCCTCGGCCTGGTGGATGTGCTCTATACGACCGTCTTCGACCTCAACCGCTGGAAGGAGCGCAAGTCAGTCGTCTTTCCCATTGAGTAATGCTGCAGGGAATCACTGTCACAGACCTCAAAGGCTAAAGCACAGTTTAGTGTCTTAGGGATTAAGTTAAATTAGGGATTAATCTGATATTTACCCAATAGAGAAATCTGTGGATCAAATATTGGATAGAGAACATAAAAAAATAACAAAATAGGCAAAAATAGCTTAAAAAAAAAACAAATTAGGGCAACATAATATAAAGCAAACGACGCAGATGAAAATGTATTCTTTTGGTGTGGTTTGTGTATTTTAAATGAAGTGGCTGTCTTAGTATTTAGTGAGAGAAAACATTATTGGTGTATTGGGTCAGAATCAGTGGTATCGAACCGTCCCTAAGTGAAAGATGAATTGAAGTGCCAAGTTTTGGTTGAGTCGGGGTCATTGTCATGCCCTCTTGCCATGTTGAAAAGATGAGGATGCCCTTTACAGGGACCTCTCAGTCCTGAAAACACACTACTGCATAACCATCAGTTCCCTTTAGTGCACACAGATCTGCTGGCTCAGCTCTTTCAGTAGAGTTAGAGAAGCGCGCCAGAGAGGAAGCTGATTTATAGTCTCTCAGTGTGTCTGAATGAACTCCCCCTCCTTTGCCCTATATCCAAGAATCTCTCTGTGCTCTGGTCATCATGCTGAGCTTCTACTTCATATCATATTTCTGCAGAAGCTTAATGTATGCTACAGCACTTGTAAATTTAAATATATATTTTAATCCAGAGGTGATCAGATATTACACCACAGAATTATATTAGACCATCTTTAATGCCACATTTTATTATATTTATTCTATGTTTTTTTTCTGGCATTTTGATATGTAAATTCTAGATCTTCGCACTCACCTAAGGCTTTGTTGTAATGTTTTTACTTCGTTTCTCCTCAGAGAACAAGCCCTGCCTACCATTCAGATCCAACTCCAGAGGGACACATCTGATTATGGAGTCCCTGCAGAACTCCATCCTGGCAGTAGCACCAAGTCCTCCAGCGGCCTGCCCAAGACTATTTCCAGACTCACTTCCAAGTTCACCAAAAAGACCTCGTCCAGCTCTAGCACTGGCGGTAGCTATTCCATTCCTAGCACACCCTCTCGGAGTATGTTAGCTACTGGTGGCGCAGGCAGCAGCGGGCATGACGATAAACCGAAAATGTTGGGTGATGGACGGTTGCATAGCTTGCTCCAGATGACCGTTCCTGGCACCCCTGACCCTGGACAGCAGGTTGCCAATGGTTCGAGTGCAGATGAACAGGGCATGAACCTGCCTACAGACCAGGAGATGCAGGATGTGATTGACTTCCTGTCTGGCTTCAACATGGGCAAGTCCCAGCAGGCCTCGCCGTTGGTGAAGAGAAGGAACTCTGTGGCCTCCACCAATGCAGCAGACCTCAAGTCAGCCAGTGGAGGGGTCCCACCTACTTCACAGGCCCAAGTTCCACATGGTGCCATTACGTTGGTGCAAACTCTACCCCAACCACAGCCGCAACCACCACCACCACAACAGCAGCCTCAGCTTCCTTCTACACCCAAACAGCAAGCAGCAGTGACCCCCCAGCCCCAGCCTTCGCCTCAAGCACTGCAGTACTACCAGCACCTTCTGCAGCCTATCTGCCAGCCGCAACCTACGCAGCCCCCTCCGGTCTCCCCCCAGCTCCCTTCCCAGCAGCCCCCTCCGCCGCAGCCTCACACTCAGCAGAGGGCCCCCACTAAGTGGCCTCCAGCCGGACTCTCCCCCATCGGACATGTGACGCAATGGAGCACGCCTGGCCTGCAGGACCTCAGCTCGGACCTGTACAGCCTGGGTCTGGTCAGCACCTACATGGACAGTATGATGTCGGAGATGCTGGGCCACAAGGCACCACCAGGGCCACGCAATAACACCTGGCCAAATCGAGAGCAGAGCGAGCAGGGAGTGTTTGGGGTGCTGGGGGACACCATGCCCTTTGATCCTGCAGGTGCGTACGTGTTTTCTATGTGGAAAAGACTTTTCTACACACTACCGTACAAACATCTAGAACATATTTGAGTATCCATGCTTTTATGGGTATCATATTTTATACAGTATTTTTTTAACATTAGTCTTTAATGGTGATTAATTGAGCACACATCCTGCACACCACCTCAGAAATGTCTCTTTTTTTTAAATTAAAAAACCCAATGGGTGAAGTGGTACCAGGTTTGTTGATTTTTATTATTACATCACCTTGACTAGTATCTAATTTATTTTTATGATCTGCTTAAGTTTAGCATAGGCTGTAGGGAGGCGAATTAAGTAAAGTGGGGCTGAGTAGGGGAGGATTGGATGTTAAATGTGTGTTAATAATAGTAAAGGTATCTAAAAGATATAAAGAAATATATATAACATTTAAATTACTGAAGGAAACCTTTATAGGGGTGGGCCATAAAATGACCCCAAGGTGTCATTACCCAAGGTGATGTTTCACTGTAGATTGTCTAATCCTGATGTGTACTATTGATGACCAGTGCTTCAAACACCTGTGGAGTCCAAATTGACAAAATAAACATCAGTAGAGTAAAAACACAGATGTAGCTGGTCAGTCCCCAGAGTGTGTGTATGAGAGCTTTGTGTCAGCGAGTCTAGATGGAGCTCTAGGTCAGCAGAACTACAGATTCTTCAGTCTTAGATACTCAGCAGATTTCCCCAGGAGCTAGAGAGTCATTAGTGACAGTCACACACCATTAGCAAGCTAGTTACTGTGTCTGGAGAGAAGAGTGTTTCTAAAACACTGCTGCTAGTGTTGCTGTCTGTTGAGGTGGAAAAATGCACTTTACACCAATCAGCCATAAGATTAAATACCTCCTGTCTTGTATTGTGTTGGTCTCTCTTGTGCTCCCATTACCTCCACGAGCCTTCTGAAGGTGTCGGACACCAAGCAGTAGGTCCTGTGAGCTGGGACCTCCATAACGGCAACTTGTTTTCCCAGCACAGTCACAGTTTGGCCCTTATCAAAGTCATGCTGGTCATTATGCTCATTTTCTTGCTTCCAACACATCAAGATCATCAACTTACTGTTCACTTGCTTCATAGCATTCCACTGTAACCAGATCTTCAACGTCCTTCACTTGTAGGGATGTAAATCACATTCAATTCAATTCTGCATCGATTACTTCAGTCAACGGTCCTGTAATTTGCAGTGATTTGATTGTTGTATACTGGGGTCTGCAGTCAGTATGAAATATGATGAAGTTTCACAGTCTGTTACATTTCCCTGAACTCAAATGCAAACAGATTATGATCTGAACATTTCATTATGGAAGGTATACTGCGATGTATAAGGAACAGGAAGTTCTCAGTTAAAAAAAAACTCAGGTAAAGTTAATTGAGGAATGAAGACATTGATTTTTATTCAGATCGTGCAGTATTTTGGTCAGTTGTTAAACCCTTCTTCACCGGTCAGTGGTTTTAATGCTCTGTCTGGTTGAGGAAGTAGTTTGGTGTGTATTTGCTGTTATTTGTGTAGTTAGATCAGTGTGTGTGTGTGTGTGTGTCTATGTGTGTCTGTGTGTGTCTGTGTGTGTCTGTGTGTGTCTGTGTGTGTCTGTGTGTGTGTGTGTGTGTGTGTGTGAGAGAGAGAGAGAATGGTTAATCACACGAGTATTTGTGAATTTTCTACTGTGTTTGTGCTGTTTTTACAGTGCTCTAGCAGAGGCTCTGATTATTGCAGTGCAGGTCTTTGTGTGCCTGACGGCTCCATTGTGAATTTGTGCTGTGCTAGGCAGTCTGGATAAAGAGACTGAGCTTCAGGGCTAAACACACCAGCTCAAAAAGAGCTGAGCGTGCCTGACTCAATTCCTCTCTCTCGCCCGCGCGCGCCCTCTCGCTCTCTATCACTCCTTGATGCCCTCTGTCTGTAGGTCTGAGAGTGGTGATTCAGGTACATTGATTTTACAATACTAGAACTGTATAACAAATGAACTGTCGGAGTATTGTGTAATTGGATATTTATACATAGGTAAGTTTAATTATTTACCACATTATCATACACAGAGGTAATTCAATGTGATTTACAGGGGTAACGGCTTAAAAGATAGAATAAAAGACATTAAAATGCAGAAATAAAAGGAAATAAGACAGAAAAATCCTCTGTTTAACTAAAGGCTATGAAAAATAAAATAGTTTTTAGCCTCTTTAATAGCCACTATAGATGGAGCATATCTGATGTACATGGGGAACCGGTTCCAGCAGTAGGTGCGTCGTTACAGCTCTAGGCTCCACTAGCTGACCTGCCCCCACTGATCTAAGAGACCTTCCAAGCTGCTGTTCTTCAAACAAATGTAGATATTTGGGTCCAAACCATTGACTGACTTGTACTCAATGAGTAGGACTTTGAAATTCTTTTGAAACACAATCTCTAATCTTAGCATTGTTTCTGAGATGCCAGAATGCAGATTTAGTCATAGATTTAATGTGATGACTAAAACAAAGATCCTCTTCCATGATTACACAGATTTTTGGCCTTTTACATGCCTTACAACCTTCCATCTTATGTATAATAATTAAATAATATTATTTAAATAATTATATTGTGGGGAAATTTTATTTAATAATAATAATTTTTAATATTTTATCATTTTTAACTCACATTCTCCCTCTCCCACACAGTTGGCTCAGATCCGGAGTTTGCACGTTATGTGGCTGGGGTCAATCAGGCCATGCAGCAGAAGCGTCAGGCACAGCATGTACGTCGCCCTAGCAATACCCGCAGCAACTGGCCACTTCCTGATGAGCAGCACAGAACCTGGTCCCACCCAGAGTACTACAGTGAAGGGTGAGTGACAGCCTGCAAGTCCACGCATAACTAGAGATACGCCCTGGGTATGGGCCGGTACTGAGTCCCAATCTGATATCTAGGGTTTGGGTTTGGGCTGATACGGAGTACTGATCTGATACCAGTATTTGATGAGATTGAATATCATTATTTTGATTATATTTTAATAAAATAATGGTATAATTATTTATGTGTAAGACTACATCAGGTTTGACTTAACTTGATTTCTAAACGTCTTCAAAATGTAACAAATGGACATAAACACTTTGACAGTATTATTTATTATTAAACATTTGTCATCCTCCAGAATAGAATAAATAGATTTGAACTCGTGGGGCTCGTGGATAATGCCCATTGTCCGCCAGTATCGGATCGATGTATACCTTCTCACAACCATACACGCAACATCTTTTCAAATTCATTCTTGCAGGAGTTGAAGTGAAACTGCAATGAAATGTAACATTTGTGTATTTGTCCTATAGGAAAACTTCTCCCTAAGCGCAGCATTCTTCATGGTTTTCCCGATTTGGCTTATAATGGGCCCAGTGTTGGCTTACATCTGTTTTTTCCACATTTCTTTTGCCATAATAGCATTAAATGTGCTTTAGGTCCACAGCTCAGACCCAAATATGCTAACTATCCTTACACATACATTTCATGTGTGTGTGTGTGTGTGTGTGTGTGTGTGTGTGTGTGTGTGCGCGTGTGTGAGAAGTTCAGAGAGTGTATGAACATGCGTTAAGTACTTGATTGAAGTTGTATTGAAGTATACCTTCTATGGACAGGGAGGCAGTGAACAGTACCTGGTCAGCCAATCAGGGCGACTCTGCCAGCTCCAGTGACGAGACCTCTTCGGCCAATGGGGACAGCTTGTTCTCCATGTTCTCTGGCCCTGACCTAGTAGCAGCAGTCAAGCCAAGACGGTAAGAAAAAAATAATACCTGTTGTCCTCGTGACATTAAGGACACACGAAGTAACACAAACGAGTTGGAAATGTTACTCATTACTGGATTATTGAAGGGTATTGCCCATGTGTGTGTTTAGGAAGCACAGCTGTGGTGAGCAGGAAGTGTGTACGCTGCCCTCTCCTCCTCTTCATCACACCAGTGATGACAATAGCCAGGTAATGAGTCCGACCTTCACATGTCATCCTTTAACGGCAGGTTTTCCCACATCTGACTATCTGGTGCTTTTGGCTTTTTGCTCTAAAACATCAAATTACCACAATTTTCCACTTGCCCTGTTCAACTGAACAGCATCGAGCTCCAAAGAGCAATATAGCTGCATGTAGGTCATTGTAGCTTTCAATAGTCACCCAAAACTTTATCATAATTTATTACCTCAAACTTCTGTCATCCTGCTCAAACCACAACGAACTCTTAATTACGGTGATGCAGACTGGGTGTGATTTATGACAGTATGACTTTAGTCTATCAAATAGTTCATTTAATAGTGCACAGCAAGTTCTAAACCACATCCACAAGTTCTGCTCTATTTGAGAAGAATTGTGCACGGATTTTGGATGACTATTGACTTCTAGTGTCTCCATCTATGTTATTAAAGAGATTTTGCTATAGATGTTCCTTAGGAGTTTAAGATGTTTTTTTTATTGTCAGTGCCACACTAAAAAAATGTGTTCTCTTCCATGTATAGGACAGCAAAACTAAAACATGGCCTCCAAAGGCCCCTTGGCAGCACTCCTCACACTCAAACACAATGCCCAATCCCAGCTCTTCCCTCTATCAGATGACCATCCCTTCCAGCCAATGGGGTGACTCCATGCAAATACTGCAGTCTCCGGTGTGGTCGACAGCCAATGACTGCTCTCCTTCCAGCGGCCTCTCCTCTGGCTTCCCTTTCTCCCAACAGCAACAGCAGCAGCAGCAGCAGCAGCAGCAACAAGCCTCGCAGCATAAAGCGCTCAGCAAAGGCTTCAAAAACTTCCCCCTAAAACCCGAACATCGGCCATCGTACCTGCACCAGTACTGAGCCGGCCCAGTACTGCCGCAGGTAGCCTTTTAATCGCTGTTGTAGGTCCAGGGGTTACATTTTGAGTGAAATAGTGAGAGCTTAGTACCGCTTAGGCTTTAGACTGGTCCTAGATCAGCAATTAAGGGTGACTGGAAACCTTGACTTGTTTTGGCCATCAGCGCTGATGGCTGTGCTGGAGGTGTGTTCAGCTGTTAAAACATACGGTGACGCAGAGCTAATAGATCAAAGCCCCATCTGCCAAGGAGCCATGTTGGTCACTTACTAAAGGGTTTGTGACGATCCTGAGGTTGGACAGGACTAATGTACAAGGTCAGGTGGGTGTGGTTTAATTGCCATCTCCCCGTTTGTCTCACCTGCTCTTGGGCCTAGTACAAAACTGTAGCCGAGACGTTCTTCTCGACCTTTACTTTGACTACCAACCTGTACATTTTGATAGTTCTTTAGACAAGTGTGATTTTATAGGCAAAATTTGTATTGATCATAGTGGCGATTTTTCCTTTTCTTTTTGTAACATTTAGACCCCCCTCCCCTCTAAGAGTTTGACCGGATTGTCCTAACTGCCATTTTGCGCCATTCTATTGCATGATTCATGCTTCCCAGCAGCTAATAAAAGTTGTGGCTTTGAGCTTCCTCTCCACAGCTTGACACAACACTCCAGAGCACAGGAATTTGGTCACGAAAGAATTTAACGCAGGCTGCGGACATTTCCTGACCTGGTATGTTTCTCAAGAGTGGACTGGGAGCCTTGCATGGCCATTTTAACATTACTGTGTTGAAAAAGCTGTAACTGCCAAAAATTGTTGGATCACCTAGACCAGTGTTTCCCAACCCTGACCTTAGCGAAATAACTTTTCCCTGATCACAACTAGTCAGCTAATAAACAAGTCTCTCCTGGGTTGAAGTGGGTGTGTCCGAGTAGGGAATATATTATACCAGGCTTGGGAGACACTGGCCTAGACTACAGCTTCCAGCTACTGTTCTATAGCTTGTAAATGACTCTGAAAAAGTAAATAAATATAAATGATTTACTTCTTTTTATGAAGAAGCTTTGAGCAGGCTCAGCAGAAACTATAATCATAGCAAATGTGTAATTTGAGAAGAAATACACTAATTTTTCAACATCTGACAAAGTAAAATAAATGTTAGCAGCAAACTGTGCCATGTTATTATAGCACTTGTCTCATATATATATATAAATATAAAAACACTTTCTTTTCTCCAACCAAAGCGTTGTTCATAAGGTGAATGGTGCTTGAAGAAAAATGGAGCCTGGGAGTTCTAGTAAATATTAGACACTCTACTATGATGCTATAAATTGCCCCTTTGGGAAAGGTCTACAGTCAGAATACTTGGACGCGTTTCCTATTTTTTGATTGGCCGATTCTTTCAGAATGACACTAACACTAAAAACAAGCATAACATTTTTTGTTCCTTTGAAATACAATATATTTCTTGTACAAATATTGACAGTATTAATATTATTTTTGTACTTTCTTACGTTATACCATTATTGTATGTTAACATAATATAGGCATATTAAGTAAAACATTATTTTCCCAAGATGTGAAAAGCACATTTTTCTTTTCTACAGAGTTGAAATGTTATATCTACAAAAGGTTACCAAATACGCAATTACAAACACTAAACACATTTATAAGATTGGGGTGTTTTTTTTTTGTTTGTTTTTCTTGGAGCCCATACTTCAGTTTTCTTTGGCTGTGGGCTGTATTTCAGCAGCCCAGAATGTTAACTTTTTTGTGATGTTTGCAGATGCCAATGTTGCCTGTATTTATGATATGACCATGTTTTCTGAAAACTAACATACTTACCATGTTTACAGAGAATCGTTTGCTGTATATAAATATCTATCTTTTTATAGTTCTGTGCTTTGCACAATCAAATTGTAGGGGTTGTTGCTTTTGTCTGTGTTCTCGCCCAAACTGTTGCAGCCTTTATAAAAAGACAGAAGACCTTGGACTGTAAACATTAAGTTAGCATTTCTCAGCTGTGTCAAAACAGAATGGTTTACTAGTGGCTTCAGACATAGTCCGACACATTTACACTGATCAATGACATGAAGGGGGATTGCTTGGCTTATGTTGCTTATCGTTCACTAGAGCTGGCAACTGACTATTTCCAAGTGTACCAGCGATGCAAAAAAATAAATAAATATAATAGAAAAATGTTTAGACGCTCTCATTTAAGGCCTTCAATTTGGTTCTTCAAGTAAGATCAACGGAAGAAAAATCGACAATTCTTGTACACAGTACAAAGTCTTTCAGCAGATGATTGTCAGCTCCTTTGAATGGATGGTTCTGAAATATCCTTGGTCTTGTTCAGTGTTGCATTTACAGAAGATGTCTAGATAAAGACAAACATCCATTGAAAAGACATAACATCACTGGCCAAGATTTGGAAAATACCAATATTGCTGTGGGTGATGGTTGACTCACCGTCGTATCATGAGGCACATCGGGGCTAGCATCAGCTATGGTTCCTAAATAAACAATGTTCCTGTGAAGGATCTGCTGGTATCTGAAAACAAAGCAGCAGTAAATAAGGTGTCCATCTATTTAACAAATGCTGCATTTAGTAAAGTAGGCCTGGAAAGTCCCACAGTTTGGTGATCTCCCACACATTTGGTCCAGCTCACCTGTTCATTGCCAAGTTAAGCAGATATGTCTGAGGAGAACCACCAAACTTACTGTATTCACTTTTATGATCCAGATCTGACTTTTTACTTTGGTCTGAATCAAAAAAAATGAGACGCAAAGGGGTTTAAAATTTTGGTTTCATTCTGAAACTATCAATACGGGAAGATGAGCCAGGTTGTCAACCATTAAAAGGAAAAGGTAGAAGTAAAATTGACACACGGAGTACAGAGGACATGTCCCAAATGGCCAAGTGGCATAGAAGAAAAGTGCATGGTTTGGGACAGAAATGAAAATTGTATTATTTTATTTTAGCATATGCATACATAATTAGACTAGGGACAAGTACATATCTCTTCATATTCCTCTGTTGAAAAGAAATGCCATGGTGATGTCAGACACCTGTCAGTCTACAAACCAATCAGTGAAAAGTACAGGTGATAACAGGATGTAGGTTCGTTAGTTACTGAGTGTATTCTCAAATGAACAGTGCAGCAAACGTTACATTTGATTAAGACTTTAAGGTGCAGAAATGCCCTTTAGTTTTCCCACAACACAGGAAGAAATATTTAATATTTACAGGGGAGAGAGACTAAGTGACCCATTTCCTTACACAGCCTGTACACATCAGAGCCCGCTATGGAAATTGGAGACAATACTAGAAAATGTTAAACTATGTCAATAATGGTGGTGGGGTAGCTGTGATATGAAGGTTAGAGAAGTTGGTTTGGTGCGCCTTCCACTCCCTCAGGACTGAACCTCGAGCAAGACGTCCAACTCCAGCTGAGGTGCGCATGCGCGGTGACTGCCTCCCAAGGTTAAAACAAAGAAACTTATTCTTTCTTCGGGATTACCACAGTATAATTCAATTAAAGCCATTCAGTACTACTTCGGGCAAATCCACTATATCGACCATGCGTATAGATGTAATACTTGTTATTGTAGTTCACAGCTGGACTATATATCCCACAAAGCATTGCGGTGGGCGCGAACAAATCAGATACCGTCGTCTCATCCGGGTATTACGGCCACCTAAAAACGACAATAATAAAAAACGAAACGCGTTCGTTCTTTAACACTATTAAAAGACACACACTTCGACATCTGGTGCACTCATTAATGACAAAAATTAAATAAACAGTAACACAGCGACCTGTCCTCGATAGTAATCTTCGCGTACATGCCAACGGCTAAGGCTTAGCATGCTAGGCTAACGGGAGGTTGTGTGAAAAGTCGTCGAAAAATAGTTTTAAAACACGTATTAAACACGCGATATACAGTGTGTAAAGACAGGTGTTTTACACGTAAAACTGAGACACATGCGTAATTGTGGTTCAAATGGTCATGGTAAACAAATGACACTAGCATGTGTCCCTTTGTGGGGAAAACCCTAGTGTTTACATTTAGGAAAGAAGTGTGGATTTGCTTACTGTACACATTCGGTCGCTCTCCCCTTTCTCATGTACTCTGTTATACACCTGACGAGCTGGTCATTTTCGTCCAGGAGCTGCAAGGAGCGGAGATGATCAGTACAGCAGTAGCACACACTGAGGTAAGAACAAAGGTGAGTTATATACACCCCATAGACATGTTTAACACGCATCCTCACTCTCTGCATAGTTTCCTGGTTGATCTGCGCCTTCCCTCGTTGTCTCTTCGGGACAAAAACCACAGACATGGTCCTGGCGCAAGACACTAGCAGTGTTACTCTTCAGCCACGTCCCTGCTTTTGGCAGAGGCCTCTTCTTCCTGTAGAAGTACTACCGTCCACACTCTGCCCCCTGCTGCTGTGGCAGAGTGAGCTCACAGATGAGACCTCTGCTCCAACACACCCCATTTATTTCAAATACGGTGATCACATTGCTGGATACCAGTCCTCCTTATAAAGACCACTTCCTGATACCCGAGCATGAAGCAAATAATACATCTAAAGCTCTTCCTGATCTTGACCCTCACATCTACAGGTTTACAATGGGTGCTAGAGCATTTTCTTATACTGCCCCTAAACTCTGCAACTCTCCCCTCACATCTGGCAAATTAATAACACATCACACACCTCTTCATTCTTTATGCCAAATATGCTTACATTCATTACTATTTTTTTTTAAATAGGTCTTATTAATAATCTAAATTATGCACCCAGGATGAGCTTATATTGTATATTTATATCATTTGTCAACTTTGCAAGGTGACCGTAAGTGCTTTAAAATGTAGTTAAATAAAATGTTATTTAAGGGAATAAGAAAAGTTTGAAAGGAAGTCCATCTTTTCAATGCTTCTGCATATCTAACGCAAATTAAGCCATTTTATTACTTCTCCACCCCTGAATCCAATTTTTCTGTAGAAAGTAGTAGAGGAAGCACTCCGCAACATGAGTTTAGTTCATTAATACAATATTCCATGCTGCTCAAAACCAAATACAAAATGAATTAATAATAATAAAAACCCAGGAAGGATATTGAACAACTTTATTTCTCATGTCTGAATAAAAACTTCAATCTGGCCACTGAAAGTACACCATGCTGTACAATTGCTTTATTGAGAAAAAGAAAAGCCAAACGTCTTCCAGAAGTCTTGAGAAAATTCTTTTATCACCTTTACAAAACGAAAACGTATGTACAATCGGAAATCTCATTCAAGCGCAGGAGCCTTTCATGGTTGAGATTATTGCATCAGTCCAGGGCTGCCCGACACCTTTCCTCCCTGGGTGGTAACGTGCTACCAAACACCAAAAAAAGGAGGAAAATAGAAAATCTGACCTACTGCACTTCAAAGGTTTCAGGAGCAGTCGGCTGCTCTCTGTAGTGCATGGTGTGGGAGGCAGGGAGCCACTGAAGACACGGCCCAACACATTTTACGTTTCTCGTTAAGGCGGTACCCCGTCACGCGGTGCTCCAAAGCAGTCAGACCAAAGCAAGCGTCCAATCAGAACGGCTTATTTCGGATTAACTTAGCTGCCTAACAAAAACGCAACATCTGGGGAAGTTCTATCACTTAGTACCAACGAGACAAACAGAGGAGATCACTACAAAATCAGTCATAACAGGAAAACTCAGCTCAGTGATGGACAGAGGGAACAAAGCCCACCCTCTTTCGTAGCTAAACTCATTTAGCTCATGCTTGGATCCCTTTATCATTGTCTGAGAAAAGAAAGGAGGACAACACGCCAAACACTAGCACTCCTCCATCTCCCAAATGCTGGTAACAGAAGCTGCGAGGGCTTCCCTGGTTAAGAGAAACAAAAAGACAACAGCAATAAAGCATGGACTGGCATTCATAGCATGGCTTAGAGGAGAACGGAGCTGCAATCACATTTAAAACCAAAAAACTCATTCAAAAGGTCTGTGTCATATACCCATCCGTAAGGGTGCAATCCCAGGCAGCAAGCAACAGCCAGCTCATGAAAAAAAGTCCTGCAGATTCTAAGAAAAGCCTTAAACTGTCCATTCAGAGTGGCCACCAAACATCTGGGAAAATTCTGCGGATTTGGTCCAAGCCTTTGAAAGCCCAAAGCATCTCCAGGATGTAAGAATCTGAACAAAAAGATGTGACCTGATGCCAGCAAGCGAGACTAAAAGTAGTTCTGTTTAAGCCAATCAGAAAACACATGACTCCATTATAATAGAAGTAGCTCTAAGTGGATTCTGAGACTTTTACTCACTGTAATGGGCGGTGCCACAGATCTGGCCTACAGAAATGTTGGGAGTATTCATTTAAAGCCAAAAGTAAAGCCTGTCCAATAGCAAATGACGTTCCTAATGGACAATCCAGCTTTGGGCTTGAATCCAGCTTTATTGAAAAACCTACTGCCCTATTAGCTTCAGATAAAAACAACCAAACCTGTTCCTCACTTCACAACTTCTGCTGGTTTATTGGCTTATGAGCTCGCTGGAAAAAAGAAGATCGGGGGGGGCAAGAGTTATGTACACAACTGTCAAAATATTTTGACGTGACTTGCGGCATTGTTCGTCCTTAAAGTGCAAATGAATACATTTTGGAAGCGATCCAATCTTACTCTTAAAGGGTATACTGGACTATCCCTGAAGACCTTGGCATAAAACGGCTTTTAGGGAAAAATAAGTAAGAGCATCTAGTCTTTCAGTTCATGTTACAATTCCAAGGGTCGACGTGCGAGCACAGTCCAACAAAATGGCCGCAACAGGACTGGGAATTTGTAATGTTGCGGTGTCAAAGAGCCCTCTTGAACTATAACAAAGTGACATCTACATAATCAACATCAGAAGGCAATATTCACTGGCACTCCCATTATTTAAAAAAAAAAAAAAAAAAAAAGTAAGAAAATGTGCACACCCCATCTAGTTTCACAAAAAAGGGAACAAATAAGAAGAATAACAGCAGTCTGTTCCAGCAGGGAACTGCAAAAGCTTCCTGTCTATGATGGCACTGAAAATATAGCTGGGAATAGAAGAACATATCCATTAATAATAAAAAAAAAATTAAAACCACCAAAAAAGTTTCCTCTTCCCATGTGCTATGACAAATTAGCAAATTCACAGGCATCATCAATACATTCAATCAGCAATTTTTTGAATTTAAGTACAGCCTTGCGAAATGAGCTACAGGCAGATAGAGTTCTTTGACCTCAAAATGTTAGAAGACCTTACAAAAAGGGGCTGGACCAGAATACGCTTGCAAAAGTACAGAATACTACAATATAAGGGGGAAAAAAAGTATCATCTACAAATTAAAGCACTGATATACTGTATAAACACCTACGTCTACTTTGAACGTCCTGCGGAAACAGAGTGCGAGTTCCCTCTCACATTGATCGTCACCTTGTCCTAACCATGGCAGACCACTGCACTTCGAGTAAGAGCAAGAAAGAGCGGACAGACCTTTACCTGTGACCCTACAGGATATATACAGGATTTTGGTGCTTCTATAAGATACGCAAGAAGAAAAAAATAAAGCTATTTCACTGATGGGGCTCACAGTATCGGCGGACGTCTGCATACATTTGAATACCTAACAGGAACATTATCAAATACAATTCTTTTTTTTTGTAAGAAATTAACTAAAATATTGATGCAAAAATACTGAATAATAATTCCACTGAAGTTACGGATTTTGTACATAGTCCTCATCCCCTCTATGGGTGTAAAGATCAAAAGATTGCCTTCCAAATAGGTTGTTTTTCTCAAAAAAAAAAAAGAAAAAAAAGAAGAAGTAGTAGCAGAAAGTAGGTGCCAGTCCACCTGGGTTTGGGGTTGCACTTTGTTTGGAATAGACAGAAAAACGGACAGTCTCTACGAGGCAGGAGGGGGAGCAGGAACTCTTCTGTCGTGGCCGGCACAGTCGTCCTCCATGTTCACTACGCTGCCACCTTGTTCTCCTTCTGGGGCAATAAACACAAAGAATGCAGTTAGTAAAAATGGTAAAAATGCTTCATTGCATCACAGTCTGTATAGATCAGGGGTGCCCACACTTTTTTGGCTTGCGAGCTACTTTTAAAATGACCAAGTCAAAATGATCTCCCAACCATAAAAATGCTAAAAAATATATATATTTTAAAATTTGCATAGACTGGACATAATCCCCTTGCTTTTCGGTGTCGTACATTTTAATGAATGGATTTTTTTTTCCTAACTTGGTCCAGCTCCGCCCCTCATTTTTACACACTTTTAGAAGTATATAAAGCCGATAACTATGCGACTTGTTGGCTGTAGTTTAGCAGTAGCTCGCTCTGTAACGTTTGTTACAAAAGATGCGGCCAGATTGGCTCATCTGTATGTCAATCAACTGTCAAATACCACAGTGGGAATGGATGATTGGCCAACACCCTTTTTAATGACATGAGCTGCGTGGTCTCCTATGCGCTGTAGTTTATTTTGAAAGGAAAGGCTCAGGGATCGACTCACAGTGCCAGTAGATTGCGATCAAACTGCATCAGATTTACATTCATATTTGATCAAATTCAATGATGTGCTTTTTTTGGCAAATCAAATTCTTTTTTCGCATCCCTGGCTAATTTTTTTGTAATTTTTTTGCTGATTTCCCAGATGTATTACAGCATCTGCTTACGGAAAGTAGTAATCTACCAAAAATATAAGTACAGTACAGGCTAGGATAGAGTAATACATACAGTACCAAAAAAAGCATAGGCTATGCTAGTATACTGTACATTACAGTACTCGCTATAAATGTGAAATTTCTACAAATTCTCCACAACATTATCCTCCCTATATAGAGTCAAACTGTATTGTCCAAATTAGCCATTTTACTTTCCTGGTGTCATGTGACTTGTTAGTGTTAAAAGGTCTGAATGTGAATGGGGAGCAGGTGTGTTAAATTTGGTGTTATTTGTATGACAGTGTAATGGAGGAGAGGAAGAGGATTCCAGTGGCAACCTATGAAGCTTTATGCCCATGAGAGTTAAGGCAGTGCTGGAAAATAATGGTGGCCACAAACTAACGGGCGAATCGAGTCCTTGTGTACAGTCTCACCATGTTCAGACAGAATTCTCCTCCTAAAATCCCAGGGTCGTCGACATGACAGATTGTCAGTACCTTCACCAAACTGCTCTGGATTTTTGAGACTTTGTACATTGCTTAGACTAGTGACTGTCCGTCACAGTTCTGTGTTTGCGTCGGTTGACTGTCAATCATAGCGTGTAGCTTAGCTTATGCTAATGTCCATCAAAAATGTGCTTATGACCAAATATGGACTCCCTGTTCCTAAAAGAACGTCAACAAGTAAATATTTAGACTAAAAAGTCCCTTAAGCTGTCCATTTAGCGTGTGTGTGCGTCAGTCAAACTTCAGGAAGTTTATAAATGCTGCCTCCTCTTCTCTGTGTCTGTCCTCCAGCGTGAGTCTGGAGAAGCTGCTGCTTAGCATCTGAAGGAGTGTCTGGTGGTGTATTTTTATCCTGTATCTGCAGTATTGGTATGTATTGGATGTAAGGTGGAAATGCTTACCCGGTACTCAAAGTCAGCGAACTCTCTGCCACCCCTGCCGCCTCTGTACCCTCCCCTGAAGCCAGAGCCGCCACGAGGGGGTCCAAAAGAGCCTCGGCTGACCCCGCGTCCACGACCCCCACGGAAGCCCATGCCGCCTCCTCTTCCCCGGTATCCCCCACGGCCGTGGTTATAGCGCAAAGGTATGCCAAAGGTTTCAGCATTCATTCTCCTCTCCTCTGCCCAGGTCTGTCTGCGTTCCCTATGAGACAAATAAACACAAACAATTAATTGTGGGGATGCAGTATGTTATCCTTCATCTCAAGTAGCTTTTCCCTGTCCTAAAAAACATACATTGGATTTGGAATGCCTGAGAAGTGTATAGGAAACGGCTGCTATAGGACAAGGGGTTGGGAATGTGGTGCAAGCCTAGGAATTTGTTGTTAAAAAGAAGTTAAAAATAGCATACCTGCCGAATCCACCTTTCTCTTTTCTGAAAATGAGAAAAAAGCAGAGTCAATGTCAACTCTCAAAAAAAAAAACCCTACGTCATGTCAAACCAGGCTAAACTAAAGAACGGCCTAAAATCAAATGTGCAAAGCCACTGAACATCTTACACTAGCCCCGAACTGACCTGGTGTCATCACAGGAGATGTTATCAAAGAATGACTTGGACTTGTCATAGTAGCAGTTGGGTCCCAGTGGATCTTCCTCTTCTACGTTCCCCTCACTGTTCTGCGTCTCCACACCGGAGTCACCTTTATCCTCTCCGTTCACTGCTTTTTCATCTGCGATTACATCAGTTTAACTTAAAATGCAATAAATCACTCATTGGGACTATACTGATCAAAGATTTTAAATGTTACAGGCTATTTGGCTTCAAATGGTGTTATTTACTCAACACACTCCAATAATACAATGCCCTTGTGAACATTAAACTCTTTCAAATTCAATTTATGCTCCTTGTGAATTTTATGATACAAGAAATAAATAACACCTTGTTAACATGGTTGTGCCAAATACCCAAGAGTTTGACCTTGTAGACTACAAACCTTTGATTTTGAGCTTGTTCTGAAACTCGCGGTCAATCTCCTCCTTGTTGAACTGAGCGTTGGCGCTTTCAAAGTCAAAATCCTTCTCAAACTTCATCGTTCCGTCTCTACGCACATTAAACCGACCACGTCCACGCTGCCCTCCACCACCGCTGCTACCATTGCCTCCTCCAATGCCTCCTCTACCTCTTCTCAATCCAGGAGGACCAGCTGGAGAGAGAGTCACCCTTTATTACACTCATGCAATAGACTACAATACAAAACCCAACAGCAAACTCTTTTATAACAGTGACCCCTTATTAAAAAGCCTGCAACCGAACATTACATGATAAATCGCTAATTAGAAACAGTATTTTAAGATCACTACTGAAGAGTACAACTACATAGTCTGCAAAATCCCTGTCAACGCTCCCTCACACAAAGGAGGACGGGAAACTTACCGCCTTGCTGCCGTTTGTTGGCATCACGTATATCAGCCTTTCTGGAGTCTGGGTCTTGACGGGCAGCCTTCTCAGGATCAGCCACTGTGGGCATTCAAAGAGCTTAGCTCAATACAAATCTCTTTAGTTAGGAGAAGACCCTCATATTAAACATATGAGGCACAATCCAGTGATTAGCTACAATAAACATTCAGAGTTTACCTATAAACCAGAAGATTGTGTATGAGATGGTTTCAAATCATGTTATAAGCACTGATGTTTGTTTTAACAACAATTCTGAAACTGTTAGAGAAGTACAAAATTAATTATGGCTAAAACATGGCCATACACAGTCATATTAATGTAGCCAATTAAACGTGCCAGATCTAAAATGTTTCACTTATGTGGTTCTTGACCTACTGAAATACGTTGCAGTGCCCCCTATGGATGCAGTCTTGTGAAATGTGTAGTGTCGCTATGCCACAAATTCTTTGTAATGGAGTCATGTGCCCTTAAAATTCTCTATAGTGGTGAAGGCATTGCCCAAAAATGACTTCAGGTGGCATTGACATTCTCTCACCTCTGGTCTGCTCCTGGTTCTCAGCAGACTGTTTCTGGGCCCCAATAGGGGGTCTGCCTCCGGGACTCCTCTGACCCACTGTGACCGCTGAAGCAGGAGGAGCTAGAGGTGCCGGTTGCGCTGGGTGCTCCAGGTTCGGGCTCTTCCGCAGGGAATCCAGAGAGGGGCTGGTGAGAGCTGGTGGCAGACAGAAGTGTGGTATAAGAAACTGCATTGTTGAAAAGTGCAAGACCATGGAAGAAAAACCGAAGGTTGAAAGCAAAGAGCACTCCTCAATCAAGGCCGTTCTAGATCCAGAGACATTATAAAACATGGCTCTGACTGTAATGCTCGCCGTCAAATCGGCACAATGAAGCGATGTTCTAACAAGGGACAAAAGCATGAATGTCCTGACAGCCAGGCCACATTATATAATCAATATTAGATAACATTACACTGCAACCATTTGCATGCACTGACCAGTACACCCTAATAAAGTAGCACACACACCAACAGCACTCCAAGCAGACCGTGCTCGCTAGTTACCTTCGGGTACACGTGTGTTCAGAGACACACAGTCTGAGGGGACAGTGCTCTGGGACAGGGGCGCGGTTACGCTTGTGTCGTTACTGAATGTGGACCCTGAACTTCCTGTATGAAGAGGAAGAGCAGTTGTGTGTGGTGGGTTTTCCCCCCTTAATGAAACACACACCAGGTGTCAACCTCTTCCTGAGCAAACACAAGCAACACTGAACAATGCAGGTCAACGAAATAAAAGAGGATTGTGACGTGTGTGAGACAAACGTTATTATATTGTTATTCATTTCTACATTTAGTATTTAGATCTTTAACTCTTTATACCGCAAAACAGAATTCACTCACCCTGACATTTAAGGTAGATGACCGTTCGAAATAAAATATTACTTTATTTAAAACCCAAGGAAAACAAAATTTATAGAGGAAATTGGCTTTTCATTTTCAGGTTCATTACATCAAACCTTATTGTCTGTTCCAGCTTATGCTATGGAACAGACATTTTGCCAGTCATTCAGTAGAGCAGCTACATTAACACAGAAACTGCCACTTAGATTGAGAGAGTTATAATCTTCCCTACGATTAAAGTAAGCAAATATCCAGTCAAGATTTCTCCAGACTAAATTATGGGATAACATACTATTTTTCTTTGTAAAAAGTAAAATATACATGCATGTGTAAGAGAAACTTAAAATACTGGAATATTTAGTTTTCAAAACTATAAATTTAACAAAAATTGTTTAAATATAAAGCATAAATATTTTTGGGGAAC
This sequence comes from Lepidarchus adonis, assembly GCA_037576955.1. Lineage (NCBI taxonomy): Eukaryota > Metazoa > Chordata > Actinopteri > Characiformes > Lepidarchidae > Lepidarchus > Lepidarchus adonis. The sequence goes on from JBBIGC010000020.1 coordinate 14,127,690, forward strand.
AATTATTTGGATGCCAACGTATTCAAAGTCTAAGAAACACTATTCGATGCAGCTCTAGCGAGTCCCTAATTCAAACAATGGACTCAAACACTGGATTCAATTTCTTACTCCCAGGTTTGGTGGATGTGAGGGTAAATCAGAACTGCGACGATCAAACAAACCTCATTAGCTCGCCCCTATTGGTGAGAGGTGGGGTCGATGGATTAACATGGTAAATAAAATGGAGGTTAATCTATTCTGCAGTCTTTCATGGCAAGAGGTGAGGCTGGTGTGCTAACAGGGTTTGACTGTTGTACTAAAAAAAAGTTCTTAACAGAAAAGTAGGCTTAACAGAACCCTAAGCCTTTGAAACGTGCAGATAACACTAGCGGCTAACACTAGAAGTCAGTTTTATCTGGCCACCCCAAACTTACCTGCACCAACAGCGCCCCCAATGGGCTGAGGCACCAAGGGGGTGGAAAACTGGCTGTATGCATGCACTGGGGCCCGGCTGAAGGCAGCATAGCTGCTCACCGGCTGGAACGAAGGAGCTGCCGTGGAGCCCAGAGATGACTGTTGGGAGGGGAAAAGACTGTTACTAGGGCCTTTTACGGTTAATTTATTCTCAAATCAACAGAGATTATTTGGCAAAGTTGTGTGTATTATATTCAAAACCCTGTTTGCAACAATTTCAGAGATAATATCTGAAAGAACAGCTTTATTTCCTGAAAAATTAGCTTAACAGATTGTTATTTGTCTGTAAAGATTTTAATTTAGAAATAAAATGCATCATAAATGAGGCCAGGTGAACAAGCTGGTAATTATTTTGTATACAACAGAAAGACTAAGGTCTGAAAAGTGACAGCTGATGTAGAAAACACATTCTCCTAGTGAAGGCATTGAAATTGAGTCTGAATCATAAAAGCATGGAGATATTCGTACGGTCAAACATGCATAAAAGACAATGGCAGATATCCTATACTTACTAAATTCAAAATTTATTTGTCACATGCACAGTCATACACCGTATGATGTGCAGTGAAATGCTTTTTTCGACCACCCGTGACCCCCAGATACATAAACACAAATTAAAAACAATTTAAAAGCAATTCAAGAGCAAAATAAATAAATATAAATATAAATATAAAGAAATATAAAACTAATGGAATAAAAGCTTGCATTTTTTTTTTTATTTTATACCAAATTGGAAAATATTAGTCTTGCTTCAGGTAATGTGAAAATTTCAGGATGATCTTATAATTCAAAGGATTCAGAATGCAGCAGCTCAGCTGATCGTTCCCATTGCAGCACGCATCACATTCAAGCCCCTGATGCTTGTCAACAGGTTCATCTATGGATCTGCTCCCTCCTACATTAAAACCCCCATCCAGACCAACACACCCACCAGATCAAAATTGGAGATTCCATCTCCACGTGGAATCAAACACCAGTCCAGACTCTTCTCCTTTGTTCTCCCTCACTGGTTGAACAAGTTGCCCAGACACATCATAAGTGCAGAGACTTCCTCTACCTTCAAGAAACTCTACCTTGCTTCCATGGTCCAATAATCCTTTTAAGTACTCTTTGATAATACAGATAATACATAAATCATAATTATAGCTCATGTCAAATCTTCTAACTACGGCAATTAAAGACGGCGAGGAATGTCCTGGACTCTTTCAGCTCTAGATAGTAATAATTTGTGCCGATCATACTGTATCACTTGCCGTCTTATAAGCACTTAATGATTAACATAAAATGTGTTATTCTCTTTTTCTCTTCTCAGGTCGTAGCACTTGCACTGTATTCAATGATTAAGACAAACTTCTTTGTTGCCCTCACGTCAGTGCCGTCATGTCTGAACTAATGCTCGATTGTTTCTGTACCTGGAAGTCGCTTTAGACCAAAGCGTCAGCCAAATAGATAAAAATGTAAGAGTCACCATTCTAAAATATACAGTTTTGTTTTAAGGTATGTCCAGTTCCAACCAGTTTGACAAACCAGCTCCATATAACACCATCAGAACTCCTTAAATGGCATTTGGCCAGAGCTTAAATACAACGCTTATTACAGCCCTATTAAAATTGTTTAGTTAGAGATATTTTAATAGTTTAGTGATGATGATCTCCCATCGCAATATCATTTTGGACCACAGGGGAGGGTCAAGGACCAAATTCCTGCACAATTGAATAGCACACTGCAAGTCAGGTGGGGGGAAGCGAGGGAGAAAAAAAGCCATGAGTATACGATTACCTGTACAATGGCCGGATCTTGGGGCAAGGAACAGTTGGGCTTTGGTGGCTCACAAACAGTCAAGTCTTTGATGTCACTCCCTCTAAAGATAATATATTCAAAGACATCATCTCTGGGAGCAACTGGCCTGTCTGTAGGACGATCCTCAGTGCCAAAGGACTTGACTGACAAAATCAAAAAGACAGAAAATTATACATTATGGCAATGATACAACAGCTCTTTTAACCATGTACTTTATCTACAAAACATCAGTGTATGGCTCTTGCCATATTGCCCACCCCTACTTCAGTGTTCACCTTTAGCAGATACGGAGAGAAGAGCCGCAACACAGGCCCCTGTCTTTACCAAGCCTAATGCAAAAACCTTCTTTAATGTACTAGGACTGATAATGGGAGAAATATAATCATTTTCGGTTTAAAACGCAGCATGTTTTAGTGATTCTTGGCTAAACATCGCAATTTGTTTTTAGTATTGTTCCTAAGTTTGAAACCAACGTGAATCTGCCTGCTTTTGCACTGCACTGGTGCCAGTTCCAAAGTTGGGAACCAAACGTCTGCTTTTGCACTGCACTGGTGCCAGTTCCAAAGTTGGGAACCAAACGCCTGCTTTTGCACTGCACTGGTGCCAGTCTAAAATTGGGAACCAAACGCCTGCTTTTGCACTGCACTGGTGCCGGTTCTCTGCCAGTTGGGAATCAATTGTCTGTTTCTCCACTGCACTGGTGTCTGTGCCAGTTCTCTCTGTTCCAAAGTTGGGTACCAAACGTCTGCTTTTCCACTGCACTGGTGCCCGGATCTTTTTGCAGTGGAAAAGCACCATCAGACACCCCTGACTTCAAGCAACGCGTCTCATCTTCGGCGCCTGCGCAAAAAAAGCTAAAGGAGGGATCGTTTGCTTTTAAATGTGAGGAATTGCCCCAGTCTTTACAGCCGACAGGCGGAGCGCTCGGCCTGCGCTGAAGTAAACAAAGAACCCCGGCTAACGTAGCAGCTACCGCGGCTACAACAGCGCAAAGTGCTAACACTGACCTGCGACTCCGTTTAAAACCCATTTGTGCAGGTTAGCATAAACAAAATCTAACAGTAATTACAAATATATATTTATTAGGATATATATTTTTGGCCACAATTCTGTAAAAATCGACGGCTGTGCTGCTATGCTAGCTGCACAGTTAGAGAGACGTTAGTTGAGAAGACTGACAGTTCTTGCATAAAATATTTTACCTTTAATAATAATTAGGATTTAAATACTGCAAAAGAAGTAGTGTTCGAGTTTGAGCCGTTTTTTTAGAAGTCAGTGTTTCTGTAACTAACATAAGTAATCCTAAAGCGGAGTTGTGTAACGTAAATAACAAATTTCGTTCAGTCATTAGCAGTACAAAGCGTGACGTCATTATTATTACTACATTATATATATATATATATATATATATATATATATTTAGTTATAACTATATGACGTTTACACGTGTATTCAGCATTTAGAACTAGAGCCCCAGCTAACTGTGTAAAATAGTTTACAGTTGTAAAAGCTGT